>VWZO01018712.1:250612-270205 GCA_013396975.1 Bucco capensis | reverse complement strand
CCCAAAACTGAGCCCTGAGGGACACCACTGGTAACTGGCAGCCACCTAGATTTCACTCCATTAATCACAACTCTCTGGGAACGTCCAGCCAGCCAGTTTTTAACCCAGTGAAGAGTACATTTGTCTATACCATTATCTGCCAGTTTCTCCAGGAGAATGCTGTGGGAGGCTGTGTCAAAGGCCTTACCAAAGTCCAAGTAGACAACATCCACAGCCTTCCTCCCATCCAAAAGGCAAGTCACATGGTCATAGAAAGAGACCAGGTTAGTTAAGCAAGACCTCCCTTTCATAAACCCATGCTGGCTGGCCCTGATGCCTTGGCTGCCCTGCAATTGCTGTGAGAGCTCACTCAAGATGATCCTCCCCATGTTCTTTCCTGGTACTGAGGTCAGGCTTGCAGGCCTGTAGTTGCCTGGATCTTCCTTCTGGCCCTCCTTGTAGATAGGTGTCACATTAGCCACCCTCCAGTCATCTGGTACCTCACCTGTTGACCAGGACTGTTGAAAAATAATGGAGAGAAGCTTGATGAGCTCCTTTTCCAGCTCTTTAAGTACTCTTGGGTGAATGCCATCTGGCCCCATAGACTTATGAGTGTCCAGGTACAGAAGCAGGTCGTAAACCACCTCTTCCTGGATAATGTGGAGGTTGCACTGTTCTCCATCCTTGTCTTCAAGCTTCGCAGCCTAAAACGCCCTGGGAGCAGTTGGTCTGCCCATTAAAGACAGAGGCCTTGTCCTCTTGTCCTATCACTTACTACTTGGGAGGAGAGACTGACACCCATCTGGCTACAACCTCCTTTCAGGAAGTTCTAGAGAGCAGTAAGGTCTCCCCTGATCCTCCCTTTCTCCAGACAAAACAACCCCAGTTTCCTCAGCCACTTCTAAGATTTGTATTCTAGACCTTTCACCAGCTTTGTTGCCTTTCTCTGGTGCTCCAGCACCTCAATATCTTTCTTGTAGTGAGGGGCCCCAACCTGAACACAAGATTCAAGGTGTGGCCTCACCTGGTGTGCCAAGTACAGGAGGACAATCACTTCCCTGGTCCTACTGGTCACACTATTTCTGATACAGGCCAAGACACTGACAGCCTTCAAAAATATTAATCTTTATTCACAATTCCTTAAGCAAGAAAGCAAGTCCAAACCTAATCCTTATTCCAGGGTGGAAAACATGCCCGCTTAGGGATGCACACATTAACAGCAGATGGAGCTGCAAGACCAGGAGTGAGGACGGTGCCTGGTACAGCTCCTCACTGCTCCGGGGTGAGGTGGAAGAAACATATGGTTTTGAAGGGAAGCTGGAAAGTCTCAGCTCAGTATGGCTTTTTGAATCTTCTCCTCCCTGTCACAAATTAAGAAAAGGAAATGTTTGCTTGAAATACAGGAGGAAAGGCTGGGAAGGGGCAGATCCTTCCGGTTTTTGTGAAGAAGACAGATGCTCTGGGGCTGGGATGTGGTGTTTCAGCTCCCAGCCCCACTGCCTCCACAGGCTTTGTGTGCAGCCTTGCCCACATCACACAGGGAGACATATGAAATAGCCTTTTGCTGTTTTCCAGGTAATGTGGGCAATTGCCAAGCAAATGGACTCTGGCCCATCTCAGTCCCTGTCTCCCTTCCTTCAGCAGTCCCCCAGGATACTCCTCATCTTAATGCTCTTGTAAAAGCTTTCAGGGGTAGCTAGCTCACAGGCAAAAGGTAGAGCCTACGGTTTACCTAGGGGATTTTGGGATTCCCAGGGTTGCCCCCAGGGCAAGGCTGGTGTTTGCCAGCCCTGAGTGCCCTGAACACAGGGCTCTGGCATTGACCCAATGGGTTCTCAAGTGGCCGCAGAGCTGGTTCTTTACATGTGTTGCTTTGGTAGGCTATAAAACTCCCTTATGAAGTAAGTAATTACAATTAACTTATGTTTTATGGATGTGGAGTGCTCTTTGATGCTGTTTGCTTCAAAGGAAGGAGTGAGGAAAGAGAGACTGATGTAAGTGTGCCCAGGTCAGCAAGGCCAGTCTGACCTTGCGACAGATGTGGCACTCATCCATCCCCCCACCACGTGCTCAACAGACCAGTGCCCCAGGTTGTGAGATATTTTATAGAACAAATAAAGCAATAACTTCAGTGTAATAAGCTTACACACAGCCCTCTGCAGCTTAATTTTTAACTGTGAGGGTGACAGTCAACTAGCAGAACAACTTCATGGGAAGCAGGTAAATTTGTCATCCTCAACAGATCAGAACAGGTCCTCCTGCAGGGTTTTTCAGGGGTGGCAAACTCACTTTCTGGCACAGGTCTGCATCTGACATGGGCATACTCAGAACAGGTGTTAAAAAAACACATTTAAAGATAAGTAACCTGCATGCATGCCGACAGAATTAACTTACCACTTCTCTAATAACTGTAGTGCAGTTACATGCACACTACGCTGAGCTATTATACCATACTAAGAGCCTGTACCAGTGCTCAGTGCAGGGTTGGATCCCACCCTGAACTATCAGCAGCCCTACAGACTCTGAGAAATTTGGATGAAACTGTTCTGTAGGCCAGATCCAGGCTATCCCATCTATCATTTCCAGGCTCAGGGCAGCTGAAACAGGAAGAGATTTTGGCATAGGGCACATGGGAGCCAACACAAAACTGCCGTGGCTTCTCCTTGCTTTCACATCTCTGGAGTGTTTCTGCCACATGGTAACAATAGGGAAGGAGCTATTTGCTCCACAAGCATAACCACAGCCTAACAATGCACGAACACATAAGAACAAAAATAAAAGCATGTTCTAACCATGTTGCAGTTATTGTTCTTCAACAATCCTGAAGAACAGGGCAGTTCATCTCATGTCATTTGCTGAGGGAGCTGAAGTCTTTGTGGTTTCTTGCATTTTCTGAAGGAAGAAAAGTAAAGATCAAAGTATAATATCCTCTGAGATCTGGCCTGGGTGACACTGTCCCCCGATAACTTGGTGGCATGTGACACTGTAGCCTGCAAAACAAGATCTAAGAAGGCAAGATGCATGACTGGCTCAGTGCTGGCTGCCCCTCCACAGGGATGAGCAACAGGATGAGGTGTGTAGTGGCATCCAAGCTCCCAGGTGGTGTGAAGGATGAGATGCCTGTGTCCTGAGTAAGGACAGTATGATGTTCTACAAAGCTCATGTTTGAGACTACTCCCCTGTTGCGAGCCAGTACCATCTGCTCTGGGACATGCAGTGCATCCACACACCAGGTCAGCTTCAGCTTGCCAAGAAAGAGCAATTAAAAATTTTCTTTGAAGGAAGACAACCCAGAAGCTTGTGGGCTGGTAGAGTGCATGTCCCACAGTGCCCTGCCTGCCCATGCAGCCTGCACAAGTGGTAGACAATCCAGCACTTGTACTTGCAGCATAGGGCACCAAGAAGCCTCTCAGCCTTGTGAGGCAGGGAACATGTCACATGGGGTCAGCAGAGGAGCTGTGTGCCTCAAGCTACCCCCATCTGCTCACTATCCACCCACCCAGCTACTCTGTGCCAACCAACTCTGCAAGGCCCTGAACAATTTAGCCTAAGACCAAAGGGAGCCCTGATAAGAGCATGGAGTTGGACCAGAAACCTTCTGAGGTCTTTCCACCCTGTTATATTCCATGATGCTACTTCTGTGCACCATGAGAAGTTATTCCAGGCCACCACCATTTCTTCCTATGCATCTCCCATAAAGACTAAACCATCCTAAGCCTCTGCATCCAGAATTCCCATGGTATTTAGCTTATCCCTTTTGCCAATCCAGCTGGTACAGATCATTGTCTGAGCTGGCACAGGACCTAGAAGAGCCTGTGCATCACAACGGACTCAAGCCTGACTTTCCCAGGATTTCTTCTCCCCTTTGTGCCACATTGGCAGAACAAACCTACATCTCCCACCAGCCCTTTGCTGCAATTGACCAAGGTGATGCAGAAAACCCAAAGTTTAACTCTTGAACCCATGTTAAATTTGCAAGGCTGGAGCCTGAGGGAATAGACATTGAAACCATTAACACGGCAGCCTTCAAAGTCAAAGCAGAATTTTGAGCCTGGGAACTTTGATCACTTTGGTAAATAAAAGGCAGGGATTGGGAGACTAGAGAAAGAGTCCTCTAACATCCTGGTCTGCCCATAAAATAAAAGAATAGTCTGTACATTTAATAACTTTGCATGTTTTATGACATTATTGTCTGTAAACCTTCTTAGTTTCCTTAGCAATCAGAAAACCGACTCCTTTAATAGAACACACAGTGTACTGGTCACAAGAGCAGAGAATAAAAATTGGTCTCCTATGCAAATAGTTCAATTATAATCAAAGACAAACACTGAAAAAGGTCAGGTTCCCCAAAGGATGTATGTTTACATTATAAATAAGGAACTGGGAAACAGGAACAATATGACAGCTTTACTACTTGGGAGCTGTGACTCATTAAGGTAAATGATAGTTTAACAAGGGGGCTTGAGATGCAGAAAGCTCCCAGTGGTAGCACTATGGGGAGGGGGAGTGGAAAACTCTCAAAGCACTTCTTCTTTTTCACAGAACCATGCAGCTGAACCCCAAATAAATTAGCAGTTTCCCACTTGGTGTTTGCTTACTTGACCAGAAACCAACACAAATAACTCTGAAGAAAGCAGATTTTGTCACATAACTCCTCATTGAAGATTAAATAGTATCTAAGACAGGTCCAATTCCTCAGGGATGAGAAGAAATCAGTTACTTATAATTATTTTTTAACTCCTTTTCGTTCCCAGTCATGGATTGTTAGTACAGTCTATCTTTAAGACATTGGAGCTTTTTTGAGTTAAAAAAAAAATAAATCAAAACCACTAAATAGTTTACTATTTATAAGTAATCTGTTACAGGCAAGTAATGGAGTCCTGCTATAGCTTTGAATTAATGTATAACTCAAATAATGGCTGCCCTAGTGCTATTGTGTTGTTTTACATCCGGGAAGGCTTTAGGCAAAATCAGGGCCTGATGTGGATGGGGGAATAATATAATATAAAGAAAAAGAGTCTAACATAGGAAAGAAAGCAAGCCCAGAATATGGAATAATAAATAAAGGACAAGAAATATGTAAGGATATATAAAAATAAGAAAGCTTGCTATAAGCTAAGACAAAGATTTCCTTCTATTACTTGGAGATGCTTCAAGTTGTTAGGGCTACAGGCTGAGCCTAAAACATACCTCCTGAATTCCCACTTGTAGAAAGAGGTCAAGGCTGGAGATGATCTGCCACAAATACCATCTATGTGTGAAACATTTAGCTTAAGAAACATTAAAATGAGGCCAAGAGTGCCCAGCAATGAGCCATGACTACTACACCACTCTGAATGCAAGAATGGCACACTCTTCTAGCTATCTGTGTTTAGTGTAATGCACCCATTTGGAGAGGATGCTTCCAGAAAGAATGCAACACCCACTCCCCCCTGGCTCATCAGCCATGCACAGGTCCTCAAAAAAATGCAATTGGAGAGATCTTTCAAGAATGCCTTGTCTTCTTTGTTTAAATTTGGAAACTTGGAAGCTCAAAACCTGAAAATTTAGCTCTTTTCAACCCCTGTTTTATTATCCCTTGAGACTTACAATCAACAGTTACAAAATCACAGAATGGTAGGGATTGGAATGGACCTCTGGAGGCCATGTAGTCCAACCCTTCTGCTAAAGCACACTTGTCCAAAGCGAAGGAAAAGGCATTCAGCAACATTCAATAGGATAGAAAGTCATATCCATAGAGTTGTGGTAGAGTTAATTTTGATATTGGATGTATACCTACATTCTAGCCACATACTGAATGCTGAAAGCCAGTTAGTGGTTTCCCTAAGTATTTTGAGAGATGGAGAACAGTTTCAGCTTCCACTGAGGTCCTGAAGATACTTGGGGGAAAAACCCCTACCTTTACAACAAGCTAAATCAAAAGACAGCAAGTCAGATTCCCTAAATCTCTATTTGAGAGCTCTCAACTCCTCTAGAGTTGCACTGAGCTTCAGCAGAGTTTAGAATGGGTTTTCCCTAGTTATAAAATAAAACTTTGCACTGATCTCAAAATAATGGGTCATTTTTCTATGAGAAGACAGAAAAAGTTGTTGAATGCAGGATTTCACTGCTTTATTTACCTTTCTGCATAATTCAAAATTTGGATTGCTTATGTGTACAGCTGAGGGTCTCAGCTACTTCCCTAGCAAAGATAACCATAAAACCCAAATAAATAAATTGTTAGACTTGTCAAAATTAGTGAGATGTAATTGAAAAGTAAAGCAAAAACCTTGAGTATTGTTAACCCTAAACCACTGCTGGTCATCACTTAATGACCATTTCCACAGAAAGCAGGTCATGAGGAGATGCATCTTTTGTTTGAGAGGGCTGTTAACAGCCCTTCATCACACACAAGTCAAGACAACAGCCCTTTTGATCTGAATAGGGCATTCAGCAAGCAAAGGTGGAATGAACTGCAATTGCAAATGCTAACAGAATAATCCAAATCATTTCTTGGGCAGGGAGGAGGGAAGAAAATACCCTGAAAACCACTACAGACCTTTAAAAGGGATCCAGAAGTCTCTGAGCTTATAGTGTGAGAAGAGGATTAACCAACACTACCAAAGAGAAGTTGATGCATTAGCCTGAGGAAGACAGCTGGAGCTGCTACTGCCCTCCTGCCAGCTCCCACCTCCAAGGACATGGGGACTTGTGCAGCAAAACACCTCCCAAGGGGACACTGAGTGGATGTCTCCAGACTGCTCCTGTCCACCAGATGGCAGGTTGATGGCTCTTTATGGGTCAATATGCACTGCAAAGCATAATACATGGGCATTACACATGATGTATTTTCAAAGTGTATTATCAAAGTATTTTCCAAGCACCTTCACAACCATTTTTCAGATGGAAATACTGAGAGACAGAGAAACCAAGAACCTTAACTTCACTTCTGATCTATTCAGATATATTCACTAATTTCAATGTTTCTTTGTGAGAAGTCCACGTGGGGAGAAAATGCCATATGAATGAACATAACCAGTATCAAATGACAGAAGGAGCATACATGAGTCGGTGTCTCTAGCTCCTGAACGAACTCCCCCACCTCAATTAGTAAAGATAATCAGCAGATTTCCAGTTCACCAAAATCACATTAACTTTTTTTAGCTATTGCAAATTTCCTGAGCCCTCCCAAAGCTGAATTCAAATTCCAAACAAGTGTAGCAAGACACACTGTGCCTCCTGCTTGAGACCAAGCTACTGATTGTGTTGTTCTTTTACCTGCCGTAAACAGTCACAGTATTTTAACTGGAGCAGAAGTTTAGCCCAAATCTGTCTCTGCTCCCAAACACACGTTCAGCTTGTGGCTTGGAGTGACTTTAAAGGTAAAAGGACACTGAGAGCCATACACCAGCGAGGCTCTGTACCTGCCCCCTCTCCCTTGTTACCACACTTGCTGTTGAGATTTTTGCTGTCCCATCAGCTGCATCTGGCACATCAGATCAAACTGTTTCTTTACCCAAATGTAAATGTCAGGAAGGGAGGGAGCACATGCAGGACAAAACTCATCTATTGAAATGTAAGGTGGTAGGAGGGATCTGTGAAAGCAGGAAAACCCAAGCCCTGAGAATACCCAGAGGAAGAAAAAGGATGACCTGAGGGGTAGAGTAACAAAGCCCCTTTTCTCCCAAGAGTCTGAAGGGTAACAAATAATCAGACAGAGACTAACAGCTCTGCTACAGCCCAAAGAGGGATTAGGGACTGCTTCCAAGAAGAAGGACCCACCAATAAATTCAAAGTGAAATTCACCAAGAATTGCAGAGCAGGACCTGGTTGACAGTGTTCACATAGAATTTGGCAGAACTGTTTACTCTCTTCTTCCACACATTATCTAACATTCTTGTGCAGCATTTAACAGCTGCCATCCCAGATCCCTAGAGGTGACTGCAACAGGATGAATATTTGCATGCAGCATATTAAATGCATACATCTCTGTCTATACATTATCCACTGATCCTGGCTGGCTGCAGAATGGCATCTGTGTGACACTCAGTGTCAGTGCTGCAGAGCCATTTTAGAAGTGAAGAAAAGCACAGATGTTTTTCCAAATTCCTGCAGGATATCTCCACAGTCACCAACAGCTGGGCAGGCTTTTTCATGGTAACATCACAGCAGACAGCAACACAAAAGAAAATGAAGAGGACTCTGAGCTGAGTTGCCAGCATTCCAACATGAAATGTTTTTTCAGTAAGGAGCACAAATGCAGATGCTATTTCTGAGGAAAACAGAATCCCTCCCCACTGATACTTCATATGCTGCTTGAATTTTCTACCATCTCTCCCACAATCAATGAAGAAGTTATTTGTCCATGTGATTTTTACTACCTTCACAATATTTTCAGAATTGGGGTTTCAGAAAATAGAAGAAACTGCAAGTTTAGGTGCCTCTCACACTCAGTCCTCCCTGTCTGACTGAAGCCACTTGATCTCCATATATACTGAGAGGTCTGTAGTCCATGATGGACCCTCTGCCACCCAGAGCAGTGGAGACCTAGAGTCAGGATACAACTGGGAAGCCTAGGAAGTGGAACCTGTTGCATGTGTATTATAAGCATATTCTGCAAATGCTACTGTTGTTTTTACACACTCTGCCTCTCTCCATTACAAAGACAAAGCCTTGGGGAGATCCATGTTTGCTGAAATGAACCAAGAGCTGAAAAACTTCCCTCAAGCTATGCAATATCAGCAGAACCAAAGTGACCCTCTCGACCAGGTCTTCAACATTCAACATGCAATGTTTTGTCATGTCACTTGAACAGGTTTGTTTCAAGAGGTGTGCAGAGGAGGGAGGGACAGCTATTAATGGGCTTGGCTCATTCTGTGCAAAGGTGCAATTGAAGAGTGAAAATCAAAATATATCTCATCATGCTACATATCAACACAGTATCTTCAAAAGTTCTGCAGTTGTACCCGTGGCAAAAAAAATGACAAGAGGAAGAAACCTACTTTGAGCAGCATAAACCTATATTGTCATATTACCACAGCTTCTTTTCACCTGAGAAAAAAAAAAGTAAGAGCAAGTTAATGTGGAAGAAAGTCTTTATTTTTTTTCTTTTTTTGTAATTAAGTCTGTCTAGCAAACAGACAACAAAAATTGGAGATTGGCTGGATTTGTGGGTGAGTAACATTGGGAGTACAGAGCTACAGAGCACACCTGGAAGTCACTTTCTGTGCTTTTCTTCTCTTCCTCAGCTGCTCTGTCAAGCTCTGTATACAGCATCTTAATGCAAATACTAATGGGTTTTGTCATTTAATGAGCTAGAACCTAGGAGTCCTCTCTCACAAGCAGTGTCCTCACAGGGATCAGTGTTCTGGAAAAGTGGAAGCACAAACCAGCTCCTGACCACTTTTGAGGTAACACCTATCCAACATGAAAAGTTTTGGAGGGCCACCCCAGTTCCTATGGAGCACAATCAGAAAAAAACCTGTATTCCTTATCTCTAATCCATGAGATCCATAGTCAGAGCAGTCAGCAAAGCTGCTTTTTTGGCCACATTACATCTGTCTGTGGTTTGGTCCCCTGTCCAAAGTGTTCTACTCTCTGCTTTGATTGAAGAAAATGCAGAGAGCACCGCAGGCTCCAATTGTACCAAGCTGCAAAGCAATTTAGTTAGAGTTTAACTCCTGCTTGAAAATGAGATTAAGACATGAAACCTAAAAGCCAAAGGAGAAGTCCTCCAGCAGGTATGTGGTTATTTGGTACACTACATAAAATCAGCTACACCATCTCTAAACATAAGTGTATGTTTCATTACATGCAGAAGCCTTTGGAAACGGTTGAGGACAAATCTTGTCCCTTGAAATGCCACCTAAACTAGGTAAGAATGTGAAGACTTTTTTATATTCATTAGATGCTTTCTCCCATCAGATGTGGTACTGGGCAGTCCAGGTTTTGCCCCAAAAGAAGCTGAACTGACAAGTAAAAGCTTGCAAGAATCTGTACACCCTCAGTTCAAAGACACAACATTTCTTTCTCCACCAAGACTTCTGGGAGTCTAAAGACCTTCTCAGAAATTCAAGATATATCAGATTGATGTATCAGACTGTGACATCCCTCTCTCTGTTCTCCCTCCCTGCAAGCAGGGAAGCTCTCTTCCTTCACACAGGTCCCGGAATACGTAATCCACCCTGAAGTGCACAGAAGACATCAAACAAACGAGAGCTTATGCAGTGAGACACCTGCTGTTGTGAATCTTGTCTCAGTAAAGAGAAAAGGCATCACAGGTGCTATTTCCTAAAGCAGGGGAGGACTATGTAGAGAAAAGCACAGTATCCACCTCAATGCAAGTGACCTGGATGGGAGTGGGACAAGCAGACATGGTGGTACTTCTGCTGGATGCTTTCCAGCAAGGGACATTGCTGTTCTCATTCAGTAATAGCTAACAATTGAACATCAAAATTCCTGAAGTTGTGAGGGTTGAGGCTTCATCTTTTATCTCATCTCACACTCTTGTCACCTTGGTAACTTAGCACAATCTCAAGCTTTTCTAAGTAAACATTTCCACAGAGCAGCACTGGTATGTGCTAATTCTTTCCATTTGCCCTTTGTATTTCCCATGGTTGCAGGTGATTTCCTGTTCAGTAAGGCTGAGGAGGCTTTGCTGTAGAGCCAAAGGAAAGCTATACAGAAGATATAACCAAGTGCAGCATGTTTTTCCCTCTCTCTCTCTTTTTCCCCTGTGTTGATTGTTGTGCCCTGCCCTTCCCTCAGCCCAGTTAGACAAGTCAGTCTCCAATCTGACCTTGCTCTCCCTCCCTTCCCCTCCTGCATATTACCTTCTGGCATTTACTATGGCACAACAAAAATGCATGTCTCCAGAAGTGCTTTGCACCTGACCCACATCTACCCCTGGATCCATTTGGGGTTCTATTTTCAGAGTTGGATGTAGGTATCTCAGTAGGCTTGTGGCCTTTACGTACATCACTGCAGAATGAGTCTAAAATCCTTTCTACTTCTTGGGCTCTGTGGAAAGTAATGGGGATTTGACATTTATATCTGGATGGCTTGCATGATACTTCTGCATCTCTGAAGAACTACTGAGCCTGGGAAGTAACTGTCAATCTCTAATTACATGTAACTGAAAGATTTCTCCATCTACCCTTCTCTGAAAATCTGGACAGATTTTCAGCTGGTGTAAATCAGTGTAGCTGTGCTCAGTTACTCCAGCTGAGAATCTGGCACACACATTTACAGCTCTTCCAATATTGAAAACACACATTCTCTTTTTATGTGAGCTCAAATATTTATATTATATTTTTTGGACAATTTCACTTTTTTTTTTCTGGTGTAGGCTAGCTTCCTCCAAAAAGATGGGTGTAAAGAAATGGTTGCAGTGTTTAGGCTTTACTTAGTCCCCAGTTTCTGCATTCCTTCTGATTGTAGTTTACATAATTTCTAAAAGATGTAAAGTGTAGTTGAAAAAAAACAAATCCATGTATGGAAAAGAATCAATGGATATTCAAAAGCTGTTTATAGATTAAGATTAGATTGTAGTGACCATGCCTTAGTCAGGGTCATAATCACTAGAAGCATAGGCATGGCGCAGAGTAAAGTAAGGACTTGGAATTTCAGGAAGGCAAATTTCCAGCTGCTGAGAGACTTGCTGGGTGAAGTCCCCTGAGACACTGTCCTTGGGGACAAAGGAACTCATCAGAGCTAGCAATTCTTCAAAGATATACTTCTTAGAGCACAAGAAATTTCCATCCCTCTATGCAAAAAATCAAGCAGGGCAGGAAGAAGACTGGTGTAGCTAAACAATTACCTGCTTCTTGGGCTGAGGTGTAAGAATGAAATGCATAGGCAGTGGAAGCAGGGACAAGTGGCTTGGGGAGACTACAGGGAAATGGCTAGGAGGTGTAGGAATGAGATCAGGAAGCCCAAGNAGTCCAGAGGAGGGCCACAAAGATGAATAAAGGATTGGAGAACCTCCCCTATGAAGATAGGCTGAGAGAGTTGGGGTTATTCAGCCTGGAAAAGAGAAGGCTTCTAGGGGATCTTATAGCAGCTTTCCAGTGCCTAAAGGGAGATTATAAGACAGAAGGGGAGAAACTTTTTAGCTGGTCAGATTGTAATAGGACAAGGGGAAATGGCTATAAGATGAAGGAGGGGAAATTTAGATTGGAGATTATGAGGAAATTCTTCACCCAGAGGGTGGTTAGACACTGGAACAGGTTGCCCAGTGAGGTTGTGGATGCCCCATCCCTGGCAGTGTTCAAGACCAGGCTGGATGTGGCCCTGGGCAACCTGGTCTAGTGATTGGCATCCCTGCCCACGGCAGGGGGGTTGGAACTAGATGATCTTTAAGGTCCCTTCCAACTTGGCCATTCTATGAATTCTATGAATTAAATGCAAAACACTTAATAGGGTTAATGCCATCAGAGCCAAATAAGGCCAACTCAGTTACATGGGTGCCATCCTAGAGTTGAAAAGCAGACTTTGTACATCTCTAAGTTTTATGTGCAGGTCACTGCATTATAATATATCCATTACCACTGAGATAATGGATCTATTCTCATTTAGATCAGAGGAAAAACTGGCCACTTACCTACATCTGGAAATGTATTCATCACTCTGAGATTACACCACAAATTTATCTTTAGTCTCAGGCCACATTAAATTGAGTTTAAAAGTTGCATGTCACCATAGCACCCTAGTTCTCTAAGGATAAAATCCAAGATCTAATGGTCTTCTGCAGCATCCCTGTCTCCATAGTCATACAGGAGTCTGGGGAATCTTTTTTTCCCCAGCTGTGAACTTCTGCATCAGAAGAGGTTTTCTCCTGACTTTCATTGCTTTTTAGATTATTTGATGGCCATCCCTTGAGTACTAGGGCAGACTTGTTTGATGGCTTCTGAAATTTGACCGCAGTTCATCACTGCTTTTCGCAATGGTTGTTGAAACAGCTCCATGCTAACTACTACATAAATCTCCTATTTCCCAGAACAAAGACAGTTTGGAATCCTCTTCTGTGTGGCTATAGACTTTTTCCTTCCCATCAGTCACACTAGAAGAGTTATTAAAAACACTGTTTTTAACAAAGCCCAGAAAGCTATATATTTCCTGTAGATGCCTGTCTAGCAAAAGAGGTTCCCTTTCAAAAGTGCCATATGCAAAGCTTATATCATCTGCCAAGCAAACCATACCTGTACTCAGAGAACAGGAGTGAATGAACTAAAAGAAGAACCTATGCATATTTCCTTTAACAACCAACCTCCAGCTGGTTCAGAAAAATCAGTAGGAGATTCCTATGCTTTTTTAAAGCCCTAAGGATTCCTCTGTCAGCACTAGAAAAATCCTATTGCAAAAGCCCTCTCCATCTTGTCCTGCCTGCCTACAGAATGAGCTGTCTAAGAAATGCAATTTACTTAGTCTGTTGCAACATCTGGAAGTCATATTGACACATCCAAGCAAACGAGAGCCGGTGACCAGTGAGTTAGGTAAAGAACAAATAAGACTGGCTGACCCTCTCCCAGACACTGTATTATCACAAGGGAAGATAAATGGAGCCCTGCAGGGAAATGCAGGTGCAAGGAAAGGATGATACTGGTACCTTCAGCTTCATCACATCAAAGCTCTGGCCTTTAAGTTGTCTTCAGAAGGACAGATGAAAGTTCAAACTCTTCAATACATACATTCCCCTGCAAGAGGTTGAGGGACACATATAGAAATGCTGTTATAAACAATTAGTGGGGTAGTAACTCCTAAAGTTTATTCTTAGCTCATCAGCTGAGATAAGTCTACTCTACAAGGAGACTTTACTAACCTAATAGTCATCGTGGATGCACTGAAATGCCATTTGCAAACAGCTTTATTTGCAAGGGATGATGCTGTCCCCAGCTTTTCTTCCATAGTGGCTACTGACTGTTGGAATTTACATAGTTTCATGCTACCTTGTTTCCTGGCACAGCATTGCACTGCAAACTGAGATGTTCTGACTTGAACTGTCTGGCATGAGCATGAACTCTTTGTTATTAGTAGTTCTTACTTGGTGTTGTCAAATTTACATCTTTTGGGTCACCAAAACAGTGTTGCTGGTCTTGTCCTATTGCTTGCCTTTTGAGGCCACCAGAGCAGTGCTAATCACAGCTGCCAGGCCTGGGATGCTGGCATGCTACACAACGTCTTATAAATTCTGCCCATCTGATGTGCAGATCAATGCACAGATGGCATTGGTGAAATAGCTCTTGAATGCACCAAATATTTGTCAATAGCAAGTCCATGCCTCAGAGCTGCGCAATAAATTGGAGTACACTGTTGCTTTCTTGACCTTTAATTGGTGTGAAGTTTAATGCCACAGTGTTCCCAACTTCTGTGATAACCACTGAAAGATATCCTGGGTCTGCTGGAGCAGTTTTGCAACTTTTCACTTAAATTTGTTATTAGCCACTGCCTTGCTACCTAGCTGTGTCTGAGGGACATCTCAAGAGGGTAGGTGGCTGTTCCAGGCAAGAACAGCTGGCACTGCAAAGGCAGGAGATACTGATCTGGTTACGTATGTCACATCCCCACTGGCATGAGGAAAGTGACAAAGACCTCAAGAGCTTCTGCACCAGGTAGCAATGTTGCTCAGGGTAAATACACTCCCAGGAAAGCAATCACCTGTGGTTAAGTGGGTGCACAGAGCTACCACCCAGAAGAGGTCAAAACCTGCACCCACAACTGAAAGTTTCTCCCTGGCACTCTGTCTCCACATCAGCCCTTCCAACAGCTCTTACAGGAGGTAGTGCAGAGCCAAAACCTGAGGCAACAGCTAGGTTTAATATAAATTGCAACCAATGTGGTTCACCATGCCTATGTCCTGCTCCCTGCCCTCTCTTGTTCCTAAGAAATCTCCCAGGAACATAAACTGCTATAGTGACAGCAGACTGCTCCCAGCTAGGTTTTTTTCCTGGGGCAAGATAGGAAAGGGCCAGAGACCTACATGGGGAAGCCATAGATTTGCTCCCCAGAAGGTTCAAGTCACTGGAGTGAGCACTGGATTGATTGGAGGGCATTTGTCTTCTAGCTCAACATAGTTTACGGTTCAAGTTACTTATCGATGGCTTTTAGGGCACTGGAGATGTAAATCTGGCTGTAATGATGGCATGTAAATTTGGGACTAGGAACCAGATCCTGCCCCAAAATGCTGTCTCTGAATAAGAACAGAGTGCAGCATTTAGACAGGGGAGCAGCCATCACCTGGGAAGGCTTTCCTTGGAAAACACACTATGTTAAAATGATTGACTAGAGTGCAATGTTATTTATCCATACAGCTGCAGTCATGGAATGGGTAGTACCTCATTCCTGCAGGTCTCACAGAAAGAGACTTGCTGTTTGTGAAGAGCCCATACATGTCAGCTGCTCAGAGAGGCAACAGGCAGGGGAGCCTGACTGCAGTCTAGGCAAGTAGCACTGCCCCTCTGTATGTCAGCTGATGCCAAGACCACTATATAGGGAATTCTAGTAGGGAATAATTCAAATTCTTCATACCTGGAGGAAGGAAGGAAGGAATTACTTTAAGAGCATATCTGAGGGCCTAGCATATGGCCCAAAATGCAAACTGCAGGAATTTTAGTCATCACTCCATGGCAGCTACCCCTCTCTAGTGATTGCACTGGATTAAATTCAGATCTCACTTCAGGAGCTGACCTAAAGGTGAATGAGGCCCAGAAATTCAACCTATAACCTGAAAATCAGAGATCAAAGAGCAAGTGCTGCATAAAATACAATAAATTCCTTTGGTCAGATGAGAAACTGGTCTTGATTTGACACAAACAGTTGTAGGGCTTTGTTGCAAACTACAACCATGCAGGTATTTAATTTGTTTTTACCCTTGGCTGTTATCATTCCTCTGGAGCTGGCTCAAGCAGAACCAGGTCAGTCGGTTCCAGCCTAATCTTTTAGGGGAGGGGAAGAAAGAAGGATCACTTATTTGCACTGTTAAGCAAATCCAATCTTTCTATCATTATCAGTCCTGCTCTTTTGCTAGATGGATTTATTTTAAAAAGCCTATTTAGGAAGAAAAAAAATCCATATCCCACCCAGCCTGCCTCCACTACGAAGCTGGCCTAATCAAAAGTTAAAAATGAACTCAGTCCAATGAGATGGAAATAGAGAATAAACATGCAGAGGCATCTGAGATTTACTGCTCAGATAGGACTACTTTCCATAGGATTTGACTAAGAATTCCTGGTGGAGGAATGAAAGGCAAATCTCTGTCCTTTGAATGGAATGGGGATTTTTCAGGTCTTTCTCTGGCTGAGTAAGTGCAGGCATGTGCTGCTTTCTGTGGATGGGAACAGATGTAAATGCCACGTTCAGCAGTCAAAGGTTCAACACAAGCTTGCTGCTTTCAGAGGAGCTGAGGTTTAAATAAAGCCCATAAATACAGCAGGAGCCTCCATTGACTCAAATGCCTAATCCAAAGGCCCAGTGAAGCAGCAGATCATCTGAGTATGGATAATTTGCTCATTCTGAGTATGAGAGTTTTCACAGAACTCTATTAGGAAGTTTACAAAGATCATTGCGATGATTCGGGCCAAAATGTGCAAATTTCCCTTCTTCATTTCAGCTAAACAGCTCCAGGCGTTAGCAAATTCCAGCTCTGCAGCCCAAGCACACAGGAGACCTCTCTCAGTAGTGTGTAGCTCTAAGTATATACTACACTTATTTTGATGCAGGAATTGTTGCTATTAGAGCAATAAGCCTTTCTCAGTCTAGGAACAACATACATCCCTAATTGACTTGTCACACAGACAGGACATCCTTAATTAAACCCTGTATAATTCACTGTGTTTCTCATGTCAGTCCAGGCAACTGAGCTAGTATCTCTGCAGTACACTGTGCTAAGAGACATGGGTGTACCAATCTGCTCCAGGCTAGCTTTGGTACCTGTAAGACCCCTGCATAGAACAGATTGACCTAATTCCCATACACCTTTGAGAAAGAGAGATGTTCCACTGACTCAAATAGCCAAATACAGTACAAAAGCCTTTATGTTTACTAAGTTCACATGAATACATCAGTCACTTCATTTAAAAGTTGAGCAGAAGGACAAGAGAAGAATGGCTTCAGACTCAACTTTTGTTTTAATTTAGGGTAGAAAAGTGCTTTTTTTCCCCTATGATCCCAGTAAGGAACAACCCATTACATTGTCTGTGAGGACCTGTTGGTACTGACATGTTTATTGAAGTCAATCTTACATAGAATCATAGAATCATAGAATGGTTAGGTTTGGAAGGGACCTCTGGAGGTCATCTAGTCCAACCCCCCTGCACTGGGCAGGGACAAAAGTGAGCTTCTCCTTCGAGCCGGAAACGAACCAGCGACCTAAGGATGCTCACTTGCTATTTTATGCCCGCAGATGTGGACTCCTGCTCAGGAAATCCTGATCCCTCATTTCTCTCCACTAAATGGTGTCTGCAAAATAACCACCCTATACTAAGTCCTGCAGCAGGCATGACACAAACGCAAAGTATGAGACAACCTCTGTTGATCTAAGCAGCCTCCCCACAACCTAAATAAAGGGAAAAGTAGAACATATCCATTCTTGGGCATAGCTGTACCCAGTTGGCAATTTTAGGGACGTGGTATAGTGGCATGTTAGTGATAGGTAGATGGTTGGACTTGATGATCTTAGAGGTCTCTTCCCACCTTAATGATTCTGTTATCATTCACTGCTGGCCTTCACTCAGCTACATGTTCCAGCACTGACAGTGCTTGAGGAGCATTGGCAGGGGGACAGCCTTCAGTGTTCCTTCTTCCTCTAAAATACAGCTTCTGATGCACCCACTCTGCATTTCCCTGTGTCTTTCTACATTTTTACACTGGCAGAACATGTTTCCTGTGGAGTGGGAGGATGAAGGGATGCAAGTATTAGGGGGTACTGCTGAGAGGGAAATGTCCCTAGCTCATGGGCTAGGGAAGGGTGCTGAAAATCCCAATTCCCTTGCCCATCCTGGTTTTACACTTCTACAAACAATACAGGTTATTTTGCTATACCGGGAGGAATTGAGAAGAATCATTCCCACCATTGAAATCTGGGGACAGAAAAATTGTGTGGCAGTGTAGAGCTGTTTACCCGATAGGGTAAATAAAAAGTATCTAGTGTTGGAGGGAAACCTGTAAAAAGCCAGGAAAATACAAAATTGCCAAGGGAAGGCTCCACATTCTAAGATGATTGGGTTCTTTGTGAAGCACAGAGTCCCAAGTCCTCAGCTGGTGTTAACTGATGAGGTCCAGTTATATCATCCATTTATCTAAACAAATCCAGTATATTCCTTGGGGCTACAACATGCTTGGCAATAGTCTCCTTGTTCTATATGTGCTCTCAACTAGCGCAACCACATTTGGAGGCTGAGATTTCCAGCCAGACCATTGTTTGAAGTTTGGGATTTGGAGGTGGCTCAGCAAGTGGAAACATCCCACGTGACTTCAGATCACAGCAGTGGTCAGAAGCAGAGCTGTGCATGCTGGCTGTGCCTGAGGAAATCCAGAGCAAACAGAGCAAGCAAGCCAGACCTTGCTGAGATCAGCAAAAGGAGGCTGTGGCTCTGTCTTTTACAGTGCACTTACTATGTGGCCATCTGGGTACATCAAGTAAAGAGATGGCGGGAGGGAGAAAGAGAGAGCCTGCTTGGATACTTTTGCTTGACCCGTGAGAAATCTTCCACTGTGTTACCTCCTTCCCTCAATGTACTTGAATTCTTGTGGTTGTTCCTATCAAATTGCCTAATGGGGTGAAGAAACCTCCTATTATCAAGACCCAGTTGCTTCACAGATTCACAGTGTGATCTTGAAACTGTTCAAGGTCCTAATTCTTACCAGTGCACTCAAATTCCTATTCAGGAACCCAAATATCATCACAAAATTTAATCCACATTAACAACTTATTTTCAGACCTGCTGAGCCAAAAATGGAACTAAATATTCCTTTTAACCTACATGAAGGTGGTTCATTCCCTTGATCAGGGTGGATCCATCTACCTTCAATGGGGTATGCAGGGAAATACAGGCAGCAGGTTTCAAGTTCCCACATCTGGAATTCCTGCAGAAAGCTAAGTTTGGGTTTCCCCTGAAAGAATAATGGCACCCAGGTACCATGCAAACTGAACTGAGGAACAAGCCTGCTGCACCTCCCATGCCTATCTGCTGGCTTAAGCAGACAACAAATCCACTGTTTGCACCAGGTGTTTTGCATTAAGCAAAAGTGGGGATGACAGCAGTACTTTGCTTTTGTTCCACCTTTGCACATGTACAGCAAACCCAGCAAGTGCCCTTGCACACACACAGCTACCTGCCCTCTATTTCCACATGATGTTCAAGTTCTTGCTTAACCAACCTGATCTCTTTCTATGACCATGTGACTTGCCTTTTGGATGGGGGCAAGGTTGTGGGTATTGTCTACTTGGACTTTGGTAAGGCCTTTGACACAGTCTCCCACAGCTTTCTCCTGGAGAAACTGGCTGATCATGGTATAGACATGTACTCTTCACTGGGTTAAAAAAAGGCTGAATGGCCGTTCCCAGAGAGTTGTGATTAATGGAGCGAAATCTAGGTGGCTGCCAGTTACCAGTGGTGTCCCTCAGGGCTCAGTTTTGGG
>VWZO01018712.1:236745-250378 GCA_013396975.1 Bucco capensis | reverse complement strand
CCCAGGGAGGTGGTTGAGTCACCATCCCTGAGGTGTTTAAGAAATGTGTAGATGTGGTGCTCCAGGACATGCTCTAGTGAGGGCAGGGGTTGTGTGGTTTGTTTTTGTGGGTTTTTGTTTATTTGTTTGGTTGGTTTTGTTTTGTTTTGGGTTTGTTGTTTTGGTTTTTTTTTTGTTTGGGGGTTTTTTGGTTTTTTGTTTTGGTTGGATTTGGTGATCTGAGAGGTCATTTCCAGCCGTGAATGTTCTGTGATTCTGTTCTGTGATTCATGCATTGATTCCAGGCAGGGTTTGATCTGAGATCAACAGAGATTCAGCTCAATGGACCTTTCAGGACAACATTCACTTTCCATGACCCTTTGGAGGAACCATTCCTCAACTTTTGTGTAAGAAACAACCCTGAGTAACTCCAGGGAGCTAATAGCCTAATTCTTCACCCTCTTTTCCTAAACACTAGCAGGTCCAGTGGCAGTTCACACCTTGGCTCAAACCAGTTGCATTCATTCAATTTAACTCAAGTTGATGATGTGTCACCTACAGATATGCTGGGTGATGCAGTTTCCTCAGCTTTAGCTCCAGCTTCCTAGAAATGTCCTGCCTTGCCCCTACCTTATTCCTAAAATACAATGAACCAAGAATATTTCCTTGGTTTTCTTGTACATAAAAAACTAACCCAAGTTCTGCACTTCCTTCACCAAAACTAGAAGTGTCATCCAACGAAAAGCTAAAATAAGGAAGTACATAGAGGATTCAGGAACTAGTTCATTACAAGAAGCTACTAGAATGTTTTGACAGAGCTTTGGAAATTCTTTTAAACACAAGACAACTAGATGAACTTAATATCAATGAGCAGAACCAAGGATTGTTCAGCACGAGCATGGACACAAGACAGCTACAACACAAACATCAGCCCTTTGCTGATCCTGCTGGCATCTAGATTCTCTTCAGGTCTGTTTCCTCAGGGACACCTTTGTGCTGCTCTGTAGTGTGTTTACCCTGAAGTAAGGAGCTTTTCTCCTTATCAGTCTGCTGCCTCTGATAATAATCTTCTTGCAGCACTGCTTCATTTGTAATGCTTGTAACAAATTCAGTATTATTGGGCGTTATGAAACAAATGTGAGTGAAAACACAAGGATGCAAGAGACACAAAGGCTACAGCAGCTGTAATGAAGCAATGCCCTGAAGAATATTCTTTTGATTATTTGAATGCAGAGTAAATATTTAAATGTGCATGAAAATATAAGTCTTCACTTATGTGAAGGTAACACTACAGCAGGAAGAGTATGGGCATACATTTCTAAAGCGATTCATCTTGTCTACAATAGTTACCCCAAAACATCTATCTATCCATAATGTCTATCTGCTACAAAAAAAGGCAAGTTTTTGGATAGACAGGGATCATCCTTTTGGTCCCTGACAGTATTTTCTTTGTTGGCAGCCCGGCAAAAGAACCATAGAGCTCTTTCTGCACAGCTAGGATTTCTGACAGAAGGAAAAAAGCCCTTCAGTATATGTCAAAATATAGAAGAAGGTCAGTATCACAGTTCCTGAGTGGCGGGTGGAAAAAGTAGAGAAAGAGAGGTCATGCCTATTGTGGTTTGAAAGCAAAGGTCTGAGTGGCACAGGCTTCCACTTCCTTGCCTGTGCTATCTGTAGAAAGCCAAGCTGGCTTTGCCTGGGGGGAACAATAAGCTGCTGAGTGTGCCTGGGAAGATAAGAACGTGCATGCCCTGGATGATACCTCAGGCATGGGTCACTGGCTTGCTGTACAGCAAATGAGGATGGCCTTGGGGCATATATCACCAAGCAGATAGTTCAGTTCTCAGAGCTGAGTGTTGGGCTTTGGACTCCTGGTCCTGTTCTGTCTGTATACTTCTGTCTTCAAAACAGGCAATTAATATACTCCCAGCTGATCTAGAGTGGTTTCATTTTCAAGATAGTGAAATTCAGTATGAGGATAATGGATCTTTACCGGCTAAGAGGTGGCAGAGCATCCAGTGCTCGTGATAGTGACATTTTGATCAATATACCAAATGACACATAGGGTACAAAGCAAGGGATGTGTTAAGTATACTCTGCAGAGAGTCTCTCATTCTCTGTAAAACCAAACCCTAAGATATGTGTATTGTGGAACAATGGGATTTAGAGAAACAGCTAGGATTTACCAGAAAGCTCTCTTCTTTTCTTGTTTCCTGATAATATCATACCTAACACTGTAGTATGTGCTACAGTAAGTGGTGACAAAACCTGGGCCATTGTATAAGACTACACACACCAGGTGCTAAAAGGAGCAAGATCATCTGCAAAAGGTCAAGCCTGATGTTTAAATAGCAGAAGTTATAATTTAGATATTCTGATAGGAATTCTACTCGAGATGAGGACAGTCAGAGTGCTTGGTTCAACTCCAAGCAATGCTCTTTGCTACAGGAATAGCTCTAATCACGATGACTACAGGCTTCCTCTGGAGGCTTTCAAGGCACATATGAAATCAGACTTTACTAGGCTTCAGTCCCACCCGTGCTAGTGCATGGAATAAAGACACCAGTGCTACTGAGAAACTAACGCTATTTTGAAACAGATATTTCATGCAAGATGCAGTTCTATTTCCTCCATATAAAGTGCTAGAAACGTGTGCATAGCACACATGTAAAATATGCTACAGGGCTTGAAATCTGGTTCATCTGGTTCATCTTGTGTGAACAACTCTCATTCGTTGGATGGGTTATCTCTTTGAATGAATTGTTTTGGACAAAGTCCTAATCATCCACCTCAAATCAGATAACATTCTTCACCTGGCTGCAACCACATGCTAGCTTTCTCCTACACTGGATTCATCAAAATGCCAGTGATTCATCCACTACTGTAACTAGTAATAGTCCAAGTGTAGAGGTTACTCTGAATCAGCTCAGTATCCATGAAAATTAAAGAAGAAATTTATTCCCAAGTTGAAATGACAGTTAACAGGACAGTATTCACTTAATTAGGACAAAACCAGCTAAGTTTTAGTATAAAAGTCCTTTTTATAAAATTTTGGGTGAATCTCAAATGATTTTTTCAAACAATCCAAAATTTGGAAAGTTTGTCCAAGCTATTTGGCCTTCTTAAGTCTGGAAGGTCTGGTACCCAAATACTTAGTCATTTCCAGCCAAAAGCAGAAATATAAAGACCTACACAAATGAAAAACAAGGTGGAGAATGGTATGCTCTGGTCACTGATTACCATGCTGACTGTGTGGATCTACAGAAGCTGAAAGGCACTATTACTTCTCTTGTGGCATTCAAAGTGAGATTTGCACACTGGAAGACATGGGTGTCACTGCTACAAAAAACAGCTTTTCCAATTGTTTTCTGCCTCAACTTTGTTTTCCAAGCCAGCTCCATCTTTTTCGGAAATTGCTCACCACTATCTTTAAGGATTCCTTTGGGACATGAAGTTTTCTAGGCTAAGATTCAACCCAAAAGGTTTTAATTTTAGCCAAGTTGATTTGACCATTTTTCAGTGCTGAAGGAATGGAAGAAAATACTTTTCCCATATGTTCCAGTCAGAGGAGTATGTTTCCAAGAAGAAAGAATCCTTGAGGAGACACAGAGGCAGAGAGGGGGTAAATATCTCCAAAGGATAAAAATATTTCCAGACACAACACCACCATGAGCTAAGCCCTAACCTTGCGTCAAAGAACACAGCAGCAATGGCATTCATGTTGAACACCAGCTGAGTGCCTGGCTCATAGGAATAGAGAAGAATGCCTTCTATTAACATTTTGGATAGGATGCATCAAAATCTAAATAACATGGAAAATGCCTCATATGCCAACCTCCTTCTTGTTTTTTCTCAAGACTGAAAGACAGCATATTCCAATACATGAAGAAGACAAACTGTTGCAAGCCTTGCCTGGACATGACGAGTCTTTGCCATACATCTCTGGCCAGACCTTTGTCAAGACTCAGGATCCCCCAAGGGTCTGGGCTCATTAACCACAAGGATTCATCAAAATGCCAGTGATTCATCCACTACTGTAACTAGTAATAGTCCAAGTGTAGAGGTTACTCTGAATCAATTCAGTATCCAAGAAAATTGGATAATGATTGTGTACTCCTGGCAGCTCAGCTGTTCAAACTCTCTGGGCCAGACTCGAGCCTCCCAAATCTCCACCTGTTGCCTTTTAGCTAAAGTGAGAAAATATGAAGTCCAGGAAGAAAACTCCCAGCAAAGTTTAACTGTAGATGATCAACAATGATAAATAGCTGATTCTTATTCCACATTATAGACACCAGAAGACATGAGAAGAATAATAGACTAGAAGACTGGTCTATTCTGTGATGTAACTGTATCAGCATGAAGAAACAAGTACAGACAGCTTACAGAAAAAAAAAGCCTTCTTGCTGGGACAGTTTAGCCTGAGTAATACAGCTCTTCCAAACAAAAAGTTTTTTAACAATCTTGCTTTTTACACAGAAATATTTACCAGAGTAACTCCAATGGATGTGAGCATATCTAACTATTTCTGATCCATAGCACAGGTAGGATCTTGCAAAATACACTTATGTTAGGTCCCAACCATACAACAGGATCAGCAAAGTGCTGTTCTAGAAAAGGTTTCTAGTATTGCAACCCGCTAATTTACCTTCTGTTGTCAAGTCTCAATGATTAAAGACATGAATTATATCCCCTAAAATCTCTATGCTTAGGTTAAACATGATGGGGTTTAAAAAAGAAGTTAGGTAATAAACATTGGGCCTTTTTTGAAATGCCTTTTGTTTAGGGTTGTTGGTTGTTCAGGTCAGAACTCTGACTACAAATAAAGTTGATTTTTTTCACCCTGGGAACTGCAGCAAGAGCCAGGTGTGTAGGATTAACTCAATATATCCTCAGAGCTGAGCAGCACTGCAGTGTGCACCCATGGCAGCACCCACAGCTTGCTCAGTCACCCAGAGGTGCAGCCACCAATGGGGACAGTGGCACTGGTCACACAAAGGAGAAACCCTGAATCTGAATGTAGTACAGACCTCTTTCCCAAACAAAGAGAGGATTCCCGTGCCTGGATCACAGAGTCATGACTCTAGATCAGAACTAGAGCTCCCTGTGTGGCCTTGGCTCCTTATAGAACCCTATGTGAACGTAGTGTTTTGTCCAAGTTCCACGTCCATCAAAGGGGACAATAATCCTATGCAGGTCACCACTGGTTTCTTTCAATTATTCAGAGCAGCAGAATAGCATGTAAAAGAGGTTAAGGGAAGAGCTTCACCTGCAAATACAATCCAGTCATAGTTATAAATGCTCTTTCATTTAATTCAACAGTATATTTAATTTTCTTGGGATCTTCTGTGGCCCCTGGTGCGATAACTGTGCCAACAGCAGAGGGAGCATTAAACTCACTGCCCACGGTAAAGTGTGGGCAGTGATACCCATGTTCCTATAATCCTTGTATGGGTAGGATGAGCTCATTAGCCTTCTGGCAGTCATCCTAGGAGAGGGACAACTCTGATTCCAAACCCAGGCAGATGGAGCTCGTTTAGCCCTGTAAGGCCTTCCATCTAAGAGAAGGACACTCTAATAAAACCTCCGTCCTAAGGACTTTGCTGCCAGCGTCCAAGCTTGCTAGGCCCTGGCAGATGAACCTTAGGACTAAAGGGTGGGTCCAGCTCTGTGCATGCTGTGTCTCACCTAAAAAAATATCCATTGCACGGGCTCGAGGTTGCTATCCGCTATCCTCTTTTTATCAGCGTGCTTGGAAAAGGCGCTGATGAGGAGCGTGGATGGAGCCCTCCCTGGGTCTTCCTTCGCGAAGCCTAGCCATACATACATATTTAATTTTGGTCCAAAATAAGCACAATGACTTGCAGCCAAGCACTCAGGTACTGAGGTGCAATGGGCAGCACTTTACTGCTTCAAAAGTTCTTGACTCTTGTCAAGACAGGCATAATCTGTCTCTGCACCAAATTCTGCTCCACTGTTGAAAGATAGAACAGTTCTGTGCCCTTATTGCAAGGTCTGAACTGTTGGGTTAGTGGGGAATTCCCTGAGTTCAAACATTAGGGATCATAGAATCATTTTGATTAGAAGAGATTTCAAAGATCATCAAGTCCAACCATTAAGACCTGAGTCCAGCCATTAAAAACAGAGTAACCAGGAAAAGAAAGTGGCGTGAAAAACAAGTCCCAAGTAGGGGAGAAGGAAAAAAAAAAGTTGTTGCAGCACTGCAATTGCTGTGATCATTTAGCACATATTCTCTGAGGACCTCAAAAATCTCTAGAAGATACTGGCTACCTCGAAGTTTTGTGGATTCACCCCTAAAATGGAAAGAGAAGTGGAGGCCATGAATAGTAGTTACATTTACTTACTGATGGGGCATACTCACCACCAACCCCCCCCTTCATCTTCTATACCACCATCCATCAGGGATTATGTTGACCAAAAAGCTTCTGAGAGCAATCCTGATATCAAACTGAAATGGAGAAAATGTCTGGTGCGGATTTCAAGATTTCACCAGAAGGGAGCAGGAGAGACTTGCAGAAGAGCTCCAGGTAACTCATGCACTGCTGACAGTGTTGCCCTGCACAGAGCCTGGCTTTACTCTAAGCGTGTTGCAGCCAGGCTGTCAGCAGATAGGATAACGGCCAGGTTAAGAAATCTCATTAACATCATCTTGTAGCCTGGGAAAATGTAGCTTTGCAGTTTTCTCTGCATGTGCAAATTGTATGCCTATAACCCTACTAGTCCATGAAGACAGTAAAAATTGTCCCTTTCCTTTCCCATTGCTGATATACTTCTACTTTATAAATACATACACACCAGAAGAGTTCAATCCTGTGTAAGAGGAACACAAATCAAGTCCACTTTTGCATAAGTTTCTAAAAATGTAACTGTATCTATGCTTATTGGTAGGACAGGTTAAGACCAAAATAGAAATGTCCCCTTCCTTACTGACTTGGATATATTGGTCCCTGTATCAAATTTGCAGTCAAGAACTAAGAAATCAGGTATTAACTGAGAGCCATGAAAAGAATAGCAAGAAGGAATCTAGTTTAAATTATGTCTAGAGAGGAACAACATTTCAGAACACATTTCACAATAAAACACAACAGTAAGCACAGAAAATGAAGCTTTTGCCTGGTGCAGGAGAGTTTCCTAGACAGCAGTTCATGAACCTACATCCTGGACAGAAGGCTTCTGTTGCTGTCTGGCACACAGTTGCAGAAGCAGCCCTACAACAAGTTTTACAGCTGGTTTCTTGGAAGACCAACATCAGCAAAACATTCAATGTAAATATGCCAATCTTCAATTGCTTGGAGACCTGATCTTACCTACCTTCAACTGACAGCAGCTCCCCTCAGAGCATGGCTCAGGGCCCTCTACACCACCAATGGAGAATCGCATTGTACACCTGACCTTAACAAACTTGTATCAGAGGAAATAAAGGTTTGATATTTCACATCTGACCCAAATTCAGGGTCACAGTCTTTGGGAAGAGTTAGGACTGTGGACTTCTCTCAAAGTCTGCCTGCACCTGCAGGAAGCCTTAAAAAAAGACATGAAGGGTATACTAAGCCCCTTTTCTCCATGGCTGAGGGTTCAGATTAGAGACCTATGATGAATGATTATATTCAAGACCTGTGTTTAAATGACATTTGCTCATTAACTGCAAGCTGATTAAGGATCTAAGCAGAAGTAGCCAACCTGAATGCAGATTCTTTCTCAGGTGCAGGAGCAACCATTCTTATTGGGCCTAGCAGGAGTGGCCATGGATATTTACTGTCCATCGGCCTATCTTCAGTCCCTAGTTAAGTGTTAGTGCTGCCAGAGTTTTACCTGGAGCACATGGGCACTCCCTAAGCTGTTCCAGTGCATGACCAACCAGATCAGGGCACACCATATTCACCAGATTAAACAGACAATCCCTTCAGAGAGGAGTGGTAGAAAAGAGCTGTGAGTCAAATGGTTACAGGGAATGACCCAAACCTGCCAGGACATCTTCAGGAGCATGGACAGCAACCCTGTGGGCTGAGCAATAGAGCCTATTTATCCTCTAAACTCAAAGTAGAATTAAAACTCATCAAACTTTCCTAGCAGCTGGGTTATATACAGAGAAAACTGGGTGTTGATGTCTATAAGACCCAGAGCTCATTTGTGTTTCTTTCTATGAACAAAGAACAAAACATTTAGGTACTTTTCATCTGAAATAACTTTGCTCTTGTCCTTTTGCCTCAGCTGTCCAAGAACAAGGGCTGTGTGTGACCAGGAGAAGGGAAATGCTTAGAAATCTTTCTCGTTCAACCGCTGCTGTTCCTTGCTGACATTTAGCCCAGACAATATGAGCACCACCCTCAGTTACACCCAGCTGGGCTCAATGACTTCACTGGGAAGCCATGGTGCAGCACAGCTGTAACCAACAGCAGAAACAGCCTGATTATTTCTGTGTGGAGAATGCAGTAGTTTGCTAGACTGAACATGTCTTTGCTCTGTGTGTTTTGGGTGCAACATAAGTTGCTTTAACCTTGCTGCACCGTTCTGGACCCAGAGGTAGCAGCACAGGGCAGAAGAGATGGGGAAGTAGACTCCCTTCCTGGCTCTGCCCCAGGGACTGCTTCTACCTTCTCCTTAGGGGAAAGAAGCAATCCTCACACTGCTTTGCAAGACCCTGCAAGCTAGAGATGAAAGTGCAGGCTGAAAATCTGCCTGTTGTAGTTGTTATCACTCACACCTTCCAAAATGCCTACTGTAGAGGGTGATGGCGAGTCACGAAGGGGCACTTAGGGATTCAGATTGCCGCTCTGCTGATTAAGCTACATCAGTGCTGCAAATCTGCAAGTCTCCAAAATTAATCTGTGTGGCCAAAACAATGACCTACACCAAGCCATGCCCTGGTTCCATAACAAGATGTGGCTCTAGGTGGGGGATGAAGGCAGAAGCAGGGATTATCTCCCCACTAGCCATCTCCAACCAGGAGTGACCTGGAACCATCTTGATATTTGCCTAAAAGAGCTCTGAGCCACAGTGTAAGAACCATAAACCCATGTGCTGGAAGGATAAAATCCTATCCACATCTCTAGCAGTGTGACTGTACATTTCCCCACACTGCCCCAGCCCTGGTGTTTCTCCAGGAATCCTCACACTGGGGTGGGGGTTTGGTTCTTACTGTGAAAACCTGACTTCCCACATGCAGATGGCCAAAGACCTGGCTCTGGCCATGGGTCACCCCTGTCGCCTTTGTTTTGCCTGTTGCAAGGGGAGTTTCTTAGTGCCAGCCCAGCACGTTGCCACGTGCAACACCAAGCAAGGAGCAGATCCCAGCCAGGATCTTCAAACAGCAAAGCCAGAGGTCTGTATGAGTAACAGATGGTTTCACAAGCTTGGTCACTGGAAATTCTGCTTTCAATTCTGGCTTGCCCTGCACTACTCAGCTTCACATACATGGGTGGTTTGCTTCATGAGCAGAAGGCAAGGATTAGCCTGCAGTGCTTAAGCGCCAGATCTCTGCATGTGTTTCAGCCTGCCCTGTCCAATGAGTGCCTCCCCTCACAAAATCCAGAATAAAAACTTTAACAGCCAGAATGTCCCGGTTAATTATTAAGCAGGGGTAGTTGCACAACTTCCCCTGGAATGTCTGTGTGGATGGCTGCGGTACACTGAAGGACAGGAATGGCAAAAAGAGTCAACAGCGAGGAAAGAATGGGGTCCAGGCATTGCAGCAGCCAGAGCAAGACTCAGCAGGAGATGGGCTGTCCTTCTGCAGCAGGAGACTGGTGTCACTGTTAGTGTATCTCAGTCCCCAGCTTCAGAGGTTTGGGGTGCAGGGTAATTGACAGCCAACCTCAGCAGGGTTTGAGAGTCATACCATCAGGGTGAGCAGAATACAGCATCACTGTGTGTTTTATATAACTGGTTCACTTGCAGGCATGGGTCAATGCAAAGAAAATGCAAACTTCATGCCTTAATGTCTTTATATATGTACGTAAAAGCACACAGTATGCTCATAAAAGAGCTGACTCTCCAGGGCTAACTTGTAAGTGCTAGAAAAAAATCTGTGAAGATTGATGAGTCATTTTTTTTTACAGTGCTTGGCACATTTGACATTACACTGGACTTTGGAAAGCCGTGCAGGAACAAGAGCCGTTAAATATCTAGAATAAATGCAGTCTAATAGAAGTTCAGACACTGAACTGTTAGTTTGCATGGGCACGTCCTATACTTGGAAATGCAGTAAGCTTTCAAGTCAAATTCCTAGAAAGATTAGCCTAATACACAACTTCTAGATCCCACAGCTCATTAGGAAGTGTTTCTAATGCAACACCTTCTGAGCAGTCCATGTATACACCAGCAAGGCTGCTTCTTGCACACAGCTGTTGGAGACAAAAATTTGTTTAGTTGGTCATTGGGTCATTTTGGCTTCAGAGACATCACTCAGCCTCAAACAGAATCCACTGAGGCTTCAGGGTGACAAGCAACAGAGAAAAATAATGTTGCCTCTTAAAAATGAGTTAATGAATTTTTTCTTCTGTGGGAATAATGTGCTTCCTGAAACATGTTTTACTTGGTCCAACAGAGAGCACGAGGGCACACACACAACAGCCAGCACAGCACGTGGGCTGTATAATGATATGTCCTTCAAAGAAAACTCTCCAATGCCAACTTACTTCATTATTTTTCAAAAATACATGAAGTTCCCTTACCATAGCCTGCATGAGGGAATCTGGAGGTGAACCAGGTCATTTCCAGTATTAACAATTTTTTTCCTGTAATAAATTTCAGGACAGGGGATCTCTGTAGAGGCTGCTGAAAAGCAGACTCATGGCTGAGGCAGTGTGATGAAGGGATATGGTCCCACTGGGAATGGTCAAGGATCATTTTCAGGCAGGCTTCAACCCGTGAGCTCAGAAACCACCTTGTTTCTCTCATGCTGAAGAAAACACGAGTCTATGAACTGACATTTAAGCACTACACAGATGACTGACACTTTCAGATGAGCAAAATTCTCAGTCTTGAGACCAGCTCTGCTCCTTGGTCATGCCTTGGAGACCCACTGGCCCCTGCCTGTGTGATACTGCAGAAATACTTCATAACCAACAGCAATTACCATTCTGATTTCATCATTGCTTTTCCAAGTGGCTACTGCCTTTGCTGTTTGGAAACAATGCTCAAGGCTACCAGATCAATCACTCATTTGGGAACAAGAAACTGAGATGAAGACGACAGTAAAAGGAGGACCTTTTTGCTGATAGAAGGTTTTTCCACTCCATTATAAGAACCAAAAATGGCTGTGGGAACTTGGACACAGAGAGCAGAGGCCAGACACAGTGCAGAGGGAACTGAGTGCTGGAGAGCACTGCCACTTTTTGTTGACACTAGTGTTCCTCACCAGCTTGTCCTGCAGCCAGCTGAGAACACAAGGTCCTTGTAGCCATGGGGACATCATATGTAATTCCAAAGTACCAGAAAAAAGCAGCTGATGCTCTAAAAAAAGCCTTGCTCTAAAAGTTCTTGGGATGTGTTGTCCAGGGTTGTGTAAGAGAATTTTTAAGAGATCCATTTATTGGAGCCCAGAGAAGAGCTGGAGCTCCCTACAGCTTGTGACAGGGAGAGGCAATTTCTGTATACATGCAGCAGTTGCTGGGAGGCAGGGAGAGATATGTTATCCCACTGTTCAAAAAGGGCAAGAAAGATGACCCGGGTAACTATAGGCCAGTCAACCTCACCTCCATCCCTGGGAAAGGTGATGGAACAGCTTGTTCTTGCCACCATCTCCAAGCATTTGGAGGAAAGGAGGCTTATCACGAGTAGTCAACATGGATTCCGTAAGGGGAAGTCCTGCTTGACTAATCTGATAGCCTTTTATGATAGCATAACTAGATGGATAGATGAGGGGAAGGCAGTGGATGTGGTTTTTCTAGACTTTAGTAAAGCTTTCTATACTGTCTCCCATGGTATCCTCATTGCCAAACTTGAGAAGTGTGGATTGGGAGACTGTGAAGTGAGATGGATTGAGAACTGGCTGAAGGACAGAGCCCAGAGAGTTGTGGTCGGTGGAGCAGAATCNGAAGGATAGGGAGCTGCTGGAGAGAGTCCAGCACAGGGCCACCAAGATCATGAAAGGAGTGGAGCATCTGCCCTATGAGGACAGGCTGAGAGAGCTGGGTCTCTTCAACCTGGAGAAGAGGAGACTGAGAGGGGACCTCATTAATGCTTATAAATATGTTAAGGGTGAGTGTCAGGAGGAGGGAGCCAGGCTCTTCTCAATGACATCCAATGTTAGGACAAGAGGGAATGGGAGCAAGTTGGACCACAGGAGGTTTAATATTAACACGAGGAGGAACTTCTTTCCAGAAAGGGTGACGGAGCACTGGAACAGGCTGCCCAGGAGGGCTGTGGAGTCTCCTTCTCTGGAGACATTCAAGAGCTGCCTGGATGCATTCCTGTGTGATCTCGTCTAGGTGATCCTGCTCTGGAAGGGGGGTTGGACTAGATGATCTTTTTAGGTCCCTTCCAACCCCTGACATACTGTGATACTGTGATACTGTGAGAGAGGGGACCAGACACAACAATGCGTTCCAAGCACAGACATGTGGACATTTCTCCCTGTGTTTCCCAGCCATGTAATCTCACTGCCTTTCCAGCAGCATGGCTATATTCATCTAATTTTGTGCCATACATGCAGAGCACAAGTAGTTGTTTGAGTACTCTGAATGAATGCTCTGGGCCTGCCTGCCCTCTTTCCATGGGTTTACCTACCAATATAAATGAACTATTTACAACTCTGCTGAAAATTCTTCAAGTTACTGTTCATAAAGTGTTTAGTGTTCTGATTTTCAGAGCCTGATCCATTGACACTCTTTCAAGCCTTCACATTAATTCCCTCTTACAGTGAAATTCTTTCTCCTACCCAAGTGTCCAATAAAGGTTTTTGGAAATCAGAGCAGAGGAGTAGGATCTTGGAAAAACCCATGTTTGCAGATGTATTAGTTTTGCATCCAGAGCCTGCCTTTGTAACATGGGAGAACACCACTTTTAATGGCAGCAAAGTTGTCCACCTATTAGAATCATAGAATGATTTGGGTTGGAAGGGACCTCTGGAGGCCATCTAATCCAACCCCCCCAACAGTGGGCAGGGACATCCCCATCTAGATCAGGTTGCTCAGAGCCCTGTCAAGCCTCACCTTGAATGCCTCCAGGGATGGGGCCTCAACCACCTCCCTGGGCAACCTGTTCCAGTGTTTCACCACCCTCATGGGGAGGAACTTTGTTCTAATACCCAGTCTGAATCTACTCTTCTCCAATTTAAAACCATTGCCCCTTGTCCTTTCACTCCAGGCCTTTGCAAACAGGCCCTCTCCAGCCTTCTTGTAAGTTCCCTTTAGGTAATGGAAGTTCACTATTAGGTCCCCCCGAAGCCTTCTCTTCTCCAGGCTGAACAATCCCAGCTCCCTCAGCCTGTCCTCGTAGGAGAGGTGTTCCAGTCCCCTGATCATTCTCGTGGCCCTCCTCTGGACCCACTCCATCAGGACGATGTCCTTTCTATATTGAGGGCTCCAGAACTGGACACTGTATTCCAGGTGAGGTCTCACCAGAGCAGGGTAAAGTGGCAGAATCACCTCTCTCAATCTGCTGGCCATGCTTCTTTTCATGCAGCCCAGGATGC
>VWZO01018712.1:0-235408 GCA_013396975.1 Bucco capensis | reverse complement strand
AAGACAAGAACCTGTGCGCCTGATGTCTCCTGTAGCTGGAGAAGGAATGCTTCATCAACAGACTCCTCTTAATTGGGAGGCCTGGAGTAGACTCCAACCTCAAGGTTTCCCTTGTTACTTTGATCTCTAATTCCTACTCATAACCTTTCGACTTGCTCTTGGGTATTCTTTAGGGACAACTCTTCACATTCAGTCCATTCTTTAATGTAGAGGGCAGCACCTCCACCCCTCCTTCCTCTCCTGAACAGCTTGTAACCACTGATAGTCACATTCTAGTCATAGGATTCATCCCACCAGGTTTCAGTAATGGCCACCGTGTCGTAGCTTTCCAGCAGCACAGTAGCTTTCAGCTCCTCTTGTTTGTTGCCCATGCTGTGTGCGTTCATGTAGAGGCACTTCAGCTGGGCAGTCAGCCATGTCACCTTTCCATAGAAACATCCCTTCATTCCCTTAAAGTGTTTCCCTGATGTATCCCTGTTGGCTGCTACAACATCAGGAGCTGCTGATTTATTTCCATAAGCCTTTGACTGTGCTGCAGGTTGTAGTGCAACAGGCTGAAGGCCCTTACTAGCACCCCTTCCCACCAACTTTGGTGTCTTCTCCGGAAGCTTGTCACATGAAAGACTCCTGATATTATTATCTCCTCCCCCATCATACCTAGTTTAAAGCCCTATTGATTAATCCTGCAATCGAGAAAGATATCTTCTGTTTGGTGTCAATAGTCCCAGTGCTGTGTAGGCCAAACCGTTGTTGAAGAACCCAAATTTGTAGCAGTGACACCAACCATGGAGCCATGTGTTAATGGACTGGATGGGGTTGTTCTTTCCTACATCACTGTCTGGGACTGGAAGAATAGATGAAAAGATAACTTGTGTCCCAGAATCTTTCACCACTTGTCTCAAGGTCCTGAAGTCTCTTTTTATTGCTCTAGGACTACTGGTTGTTACTTCCTCTCCTCCCACGTGGAAGATCAGTAGTGGATAGTAGTCCAAAGATTGCACCAGGCTGGGGAGTTTCCTAGTAACAACTCTAACCCTGACTCCAGGGAGACAGCATACTTCCCTTTGAGGAAGATCTGGCTGACATATTGGCCCCTCTGCTCCTCTCAGAAGGGAGTCGCCTATGACCATAACCTTTCTTTTTTTCTTTGTGGCTGATGTTGTGATGGGAGTAGCAAGCATTGTTGAGTGTGGATATATCTCTGCTATAGGCTGTTCATCATCCATGTCTTCCTTAGACAGATTTATCTCAACCAGGATCTCAAATCTGTTCTTTAGTGGCATCAGCGGGGATGAGGTGGGCAAGGAGGAGAAAGGTTGTTTCATGCCTCAACCTTGGACTGTCTTCCATTTGCTCCCCATATCTGTATTACTGCCTCTGGTCTGACAGGGGCAGGGTACAGGGGCCCTCTGATCCTGAGTACTAACAGATGGGTGCCCCCATTTTTGTTTCAGGGAGGGCAAAGCCTGGCTCCACCAGCCCATCTTCTGTTTGGCCTCACTGATACTCCTTAATCTTTCAATGACCTCTTGTAGCTCTGCAACCCAGCAGAGTAGGTCATCAACCTGCTCACAGCACACACAGCAGTTTTCAGAGCTGCCACCTGCTGCCAGGGAAAGGCTCTGGCACTCCCTGCAGCATGTGACCTGGATGGCTGCATGCTTCAGATGGCACTCAGTATGGGTTCCCATATCCACTTTGGCAACTGTGTAATGCAGAACCTTCTGCTGGGTGGAAACCATAGTTACTTTCATTAAAAAAAACAAACAAACAACAACAACAAAAAAAAACCACACAAAAAACCCCACCCATGCACGCTGTGAAGGTGCTGGCTTTTTCAGATGTCCCGGGTTGTGCTGGCACCACCCAGTCAGTCCCAGCTGTGCTGTGCTTTCAGGGGATGGGCTGAACTCCTTCCTCCCTTGGAGAAGCTGCTGTGTTATCCCTTGGGGGCAAATTAGCCACTTGCCAAGGGCAGAGCCAGCCTGCCTTAGTACACAACTCATCCGTTTCCATGGGTATTCACAGGGATGAGGTCCATGCTAACGTTACAGGGGCTGGTAGGTATTAGTGTCCACTGATAGCGCCAGTAGGACATGTTCCCTGTATTCCCTTGCAGAACTATTACTTCCTCACCTCCAGTTCAGTTTCAGACAACCTTGTCACATCTGGGAAGGTGAGCAACATGTACCATATGCTTATAACAAGAAGTTAGCTCTTCATCTCAGGAATACCAAAGATCAAAATTATGTTTTTATTTCTCTTCTTGTGAGTTCAGGATTTGCGGTACTTTGTAATAATGTGCACTCACACATTATCACCAATTAATGTACACTCATACATGCTCATGCAAAGTATTTCTCACATGTTCTTGTTTGTCTCATGTTCTGAGCATTAAGCAGAAGGTTTTCCCTTGCCATTTTTCCTACCAGCACATATAAGGATTTTTTACCAAATGGAGGAAGGATGAGCGTGTTTGCCAAGAGAAGCAGTACATCTGCAACACAATTACCCAGACTTAGCTTCTGACAAATATTCAGCCCAGCATTTGCACTGTCCTGGTGTCTCAGAGAGGTCATAGTGGGTTTCTCCTTCATGCACCCCCATCCTCACTGCGAAAGGCACACCCCCTCTCTATAAAAAAAAGAGGGATCAAAGGGACCATCATGGAAAGAAATGCTTAGATCTTGCGCAGAATATAATGACATAACACCTGCTGAATATAGCAGAAAGGAACAAACATCAAGCATCAAACTTCAACAATCTGGCCCACTACATGCTTGGTTATTTTCCCAGGACTGAACACTGAGGAATATATATTGAACTTCATAAGCAGCATGGCTGACAAAAATACATTAATACCCACATGACTCAGAGAAGTTAAAGCTAAAAGGAACCATCTTGCTTGCCAGTTCTCTTTTTATTTACTGAAATGTCTTTACTTGCCTAAAAGAGTACCTTGGTATGATGAAACATACCTTTCAGCAAAGACTCCATTCAGTAGTTACCGAGAGACAGATAACCAGCCACACTGATTAATCACCTTCCGATTAAAATTTATGCTTTATATTTGAGTTCCAGCATCTCTCTTCAGTCAGCTGCAAGCACTTCATGTTACTGCTCTTTCCAGAAAAGTGGCATGCTGCTCTTGCTTCTGCTAGTAATTAGTGTGATAAAGTCAGCCTGTCCTGCCATAAGGTGTAAAGACAGAGTGAGTTTCTTATGTCTCCTACTGTAAGAAGAGGCTTCTACAATCCCAATGCCCTATTTGGGGCACTTTTCTGTGCACCATTCTTCTTTTCTTTCTTTAAAAACTCTAGAGGTGCAGGTAGTACACTAGCATCAATTTCACCAATACCCAAAGAAAGCAGCATAATCCAGCTGAACAGACAAATGAATGAGAGAATTAAAAGCTACAAATCTACTAAAATTTTAGTCACATGCTTGACACTTCAACACCAGTGAAATGCAGCCAACTTCCAAAAGCACTATCAGCATTTTAAAACTACACTTCAAATACACATCAGTTGTTTGGGCCATGACAAAAAGAGCACTACAAAGAGCACAGTAAAATATAATATAATAAAATTACTAGAATTGCAGGGATTAAAATCCCCACATTTAGAACATGTACCTTTTCAATCTTTGAGGGTCATATCTTAAATCCTTTAACAACCACTTAACTTCATGGTAGTGCCACTAAGTCTGTGCTCCTGCACGTGATTCAGTCTCTTGTACAGCCATGTGCAAGAGATTATGTTTTGGTTATATTTTAACTGAAGTGAAAATACAAGTCATGCAGCTGTTTCATATACGGTAGTATCTCATTTGTCCAATGTAATCAGTGTCCTCTGAGAGCTCATATGCCTCATATGCTCATAAGACACCTTTGGTGAGTAGAATTTGACTACTGGTAAAGAATTGGTTGTTAAAATCATTGTGGATGTCTATAGCACAAACCATATTAGATCACAGAACCCCAAGAACAATCTTTCCAAGGTCACATATAAATATATTTGAAATGAGTGTTGGTTCTAGCCTCGAAAATCTTTGAAAAGTTCTTAAGTATCTCATAAAACTTGTATTTCTCAGACTTTTTTTGCAGAGATTAAGTTTACACTTCATACCATCACCGAGGGGTTCATAAAAAGTACACTTCCAAACTGGGCATACTTTTTGTTTCTCAGTCACAGAGTGCATGATCCTAAATGCCTTGCAGTTTTTCCATAACTGAATCAAAGAACTCATGGCTTGTAGTTAGATTAGAAATTAAAGATGAGCAGGAGCAACAAGACTGAAAACACACTAGTCCAAACAAGATGGTCTGAGGAGACTGAGGGAAGACCTCATTGCGGTTTATAACTTCCTCACCAGAAAGGGAGGGGCGAGTGCTGACCTCTTCTCTCTGGTGACCAGCAACAGGAGCCAGGGCAATGGCACAAAGCTGTGCCAGGGGAAGTTCAGGTTGGATGTTAGGAAGAGATTCTTTACCCAGAGAGTGGTGGAGCATTGGAACAGGCTCCCCAGAGAGGCAGTCATGGCATCAACTTTCATGGAGTTTAAGAAGCACTTGGACAATGCTTAGACACATAGTGTGTGACTTTGGGGCTGTCCTGTGCCTAAATAGAAATTGGACTTGATGATCCTTGTGGGTCTCTTCCAACTCAGGATATTCTGTGATTATATTACAGGCATGGTTTTTCTGAAAGCTTCTGCAGCAACAAGGGAGTTCATCACTGTTTCAGAAACACTGCAGAAACACCAGCCTTTGTCTAGGTCTGTAACTGTCTCCTAAGTGTAAAAATTGCTGTCAGCGCTCATAAGTGAAGAATTCAAACTGCAGACCACCTTTCCTAGGGGAACTGGTGTTGTGTTATAGAGCCTGTGTAAAGAGGAGTCTGTATGAGTGTGGTCATGTGTACACATCATAGAGCTGTCTGAAAACACAACTGGTCGTCTCTGTAGCCAATTATTATTCATGGTTTCTCAGAAGAACAATTAAGAGTTGCTTTAAAAGTAGCACACACAAAATGCTGTTTATCGGTGCTTAGAAACTTAAAACTAGGATAGAGGAGATCTGTTTCATAAAGGAAGTCACTACTCTGACAGGGATTGTATACAGTTGAATATATTGATTTTCAAATACAGATACTCTGAAATTTTTTCTAAACTGAGTGGCAGACCAGTGTACAGCAGGCACTGCAATAAAGGAAGAAAACAGTATTTTTCAGACAGTGTCAGCACCTCAAACTGCATATCCTTACTCTAAAAATAAAACAGAAGCATTAGAGCAATAAACTTCCAATTACCATATCTCAGTGTGAGCAATTTCCATCTTGTCACTGAAGAGGATCTAATACTAAACAACCGATCAAAACAGCATTAAAATACGATATTTCTTTAGGCATTTGTTTGACTCTTGGAAAAAATGAGTAAAAAAAGATTCTTTACAGTTATGTAAATGAAAGTGTTACCCATATATATGCACTCACACATGTGTGCTTATGTTCATTAAGCAAAAAACATACCCAGAATTTATTCAGCCACATTGGTCTGAATGTTTGCCATTCCCTTCTCATCATGCTTTCTGAAGAACATTCCTTGGTTTCGAAAGAGTAATGTGTTTTATGGAAAACTAGCTACAACCAGACTAAACAGGTTGAAATTTATGTCCTTTCTATCAGCAATCAGTCTCTTGCAAGGAAAGCTAAAGGGAAATGATCCTTGAAACACCACTCTGGGTGGCTATGGAAATCATTTTAACTGTGTGCTGCTCCCAACAGTGACAGTAAGTAGATACTGTTTGCCAATAACATTGATTGTCATCAGTCTGGGGCACTTATGCACATACAAACTGCATTTCAGATAACCCATACATATAAAAACCATGAGCGGTTGTAAATGTGTCCTCAGTTCACCTCAGCACCAGCTACCTCCCACAAAGCTGGAGTTGGAGGCAAGTGCCAGTCAAGGTGGGACAGGTAGGTGGGGTTTGGGCAGTGCAGTGATGCAGCTTCCTCTCATGTCACACTTCTGTGCATGTGGTCCCTCCTACTGCTAAATCAAAGGGACTTTTTTATAGGTGGCATGTGGGTTTATATGTTGCTACTTTAAAATACTCAGGCAGAGTCTGAAAATCACTTGAGGTCTCCTGTGGCCCCTGGTGCGATAACTGTGCCGACAGCAGAGGGAGCATTAAACTCATTGCCCACAGTAAAGTGTGGGGAGTGATACCCAAGTTCCTATAATCCTTGTATGGGTAGGATGTGCTCATTAGCCTTCTGGCAGTCATCCTAGGAAAGGGACAGCTCTGATCCCAAACCCAGGCAGATGGAGTTCATTTAGCCCTATAAGGCCTTCCATCTAAGAGGTTAAACCTCCATCCTAAGGACTTCGCTGCCAGCATCCAAGCTTGCTAGGCCCTGGCAGATGAACCTTAGGACTAAAGGATGGGTCCAGCTCTGCACATGCTGTGTCTCACCTAAAATAATCCATTGCACAGGCTCGAGGGTGCTATCCGCTATCCTCTTTTTATCAGCGCGCTTGGAAAAGGCGCTGATGAGGAGTGTGGGTGGAGCCCTCCCTGGATCTTCATTCATGAAGCCTAGCCACGACGACGACTTTAAAATACTAGTAGGAGAAAAATAAGGGTACCCAAAGGCATCTCTCAAGCTGGGCATAGAAAATCCTCAGTCACTTATTACTTTAGACAGTTTCAGATAGCCACATGCCAGAGAATATAAGGAATAAGCTGGTTTAGATGGCCACAGCAGTGCCCTCTCATAGCCCCATGACAGGGATGGCTGCACCAACAGCAGGCAGGGAGCACAGCAAGGTGCAGTCACGTGCAGAAATGTCGTACCAGACATTTCCAGCAAAACCTAATCTCCACTACCTAATCCAAAGCCTGGCAGAAGTCATACTACTGCCACTAGGACTTTTTCCAAAGGAGAACATTATATACATGTGTATTTCCAAGAACATCACTACAGACCCACTAGGTCATTCAGTCCAGCTCTCTACTGTTTCTGGCAACTGTAGGAAAGTCTCAGAAATATAGCTAAGGGCACAGACAGTCTTGTCCACTCCCATCCTTTGCCAGTCTAATACAGCAACAATGTACAAAACCACCATATTTCCTCACCTTCCTTGTGTAACACAGCCCTTTTGTAATTCTGATTGTCCTGGATATGTTTCTCTGCCTCTCTTCTGGTTTTAGTTCATTTTTATTGACTGGAAATCACTAGAGATATAAACCAGCACTACAGAGAAACTGCTCCACACTAGCCGAGCATAACAACAGTCAAGAGGTGTGGATATACAGCATTTATATCCTGGAAAAAGAAAAGGAAAACTAACTCTATCCTAGTTACGAAACACAGGAAAACACTTTCTTCAGAGGTGGTGTGTTCCCTGGGTCCTGTCCCATTACTGTAAAGACCTCCTATCTTCATCAGCAAATAGCTGATGCATGTACTACACCAGAGGCTGGTGCCCACAGGCTGGTGCCCACACCCCTATACCTCCACTGCTGATGATGACACTAGCAATATTCATCAGCAAAGGGTCTACAGCACTGTAACAAAGTACAGAGGATCAGTTGTAACAAGCCACAGATGTAGCTCACAACCAGCTCTCTCTTGAATTAAACTGGTACTAGAGTTTGGATTCCACAGAATACTCTTTGCACGTCATATATTTTGGTATAATGTCTCATTAATATGCTTTTGAATTGCTCAGAACCACAGAAGCCACACGTTCACAAGCATCCTGAACATCATGTCTTGAAACCAGTCTTTCTGTGCGCAGTTAGCTGGGCAGTGTTCAGAGAGGGATGGAGTTATTTCTGTTTGAGACGGAGAGGACAACCAGCAGATACTGTACTAGAGCGTATCCTCATCTGCTAGCAGGGACATACGCAGACACTAACCTGTAGGGAGGCTATTTGTAGTAGCTGTGCTGCTGGCAAAGCCCTGCCCTCACAGGTTGCCTGTACTTAGTTCTCAGACACCCTGTGAATTGAAGTTGCCCACACACTGGCCACCCACACTTATCAAGGAGGCACCCGTGGTCTCACCGGTGGCACAACTGTCACCAAGGGATGGTTCTACTGGCACAAGAGGTACCACAGCATGAGGGCACTCTGTACCTGTGTGTTAATCCTTGTTAGAAACCATTAAGCCTAACCAGCACTTTTACTGGAGAACATTTATGAGGCAATAATTGTCTTCTGGCCCAGGTAAATTTGATAACTGCAGGCAGAGGAGACTAATGGAAAATGCTATTCCTGAGCAAACAGAGAGCACCTCAGGTCATTGTGGCTACAACTGGCTACTAAAAATATCTTTTGTTCTAGCCTCAAACCATCCATGCACATGGGGTTAGGGTAGAAAAAAAACAACCCCAAGAAACAGGATAGCCATTAACACATCCAGGTGTCTGGAACCTCTAAGTGCCTTCTCTTCCCAAGTACCAGAGCGTAGGAGAGAAATGCCAATAAAAAACATCTTCTGTTCAGCAGAAGCACTGCTCTAGAATCTGACATCTGTGCAGCTACATTAAATGTTCTTTAACCTCTTTTTCCCCAGACAAAAATAAGTGTGGACATGGCTCACCAAGGTGTGGCCCAGCCTGCCATAAAATGTTGCTTGGCTCATGCGCAGTATTTGAAGTGCTTCACCAGAAGCCTCTAAATAATGTTTATAGTGAGGTTCTTTTGATTATAGCTTCATTTAAAAAAAAATTAAAGAAAAGCCCTCAGAGTTTGGAGAATAAGGGAAGTTTTGCAAAGAATACCCATGGCCAGAGCAAAGCTTGCAGAAAGAAATTAGAATTCCAGGGAGAAGGAAATTAGTGTGGGGTGGAACACAACTTGATTGCAACCAGGATAATCTGCATGATATCATCTGCATAACATGTCCACTGCAAAGGTAAAGAGGAACATGAGGAGTCCTGAAGGTGACGAGGGATACAGGGAAATTAAATATCAAGCAGCATAAACAGCAGTAAGCCAGATCCTGACATCAGCCTTTGATACTCTTTGACCTACCAGGTCTCATTTTACTTCACCAGATAATGCCATAGCTCCCTACAGGCCAACACATCCAGGTCTTACTCAAGCAAAAACCCAGTCCATACATGTTAAGTTCTTGCTTTTGCCAGGCACTGGGTCTGGCAGTCACAGTAAAACTACTTTTGTTCTCATGTGTTTCAGTTTTTCAGGCAATGGAGATGGCATTCCTCTGGAAGGCAGAGAGCCATGTGGAGCTGCATTACTGAATATAAAGGGTTTTTTAACAAGCATAGCTGCCCAGAGTCACTCTTGAGTCGTATTCAACTTAGCTAAAGTTATCACCCAACTATGTCCAAAATATCCTAAGTTCACCCTCAAAGAAAGATTTGTTATGATCCCTGACAGTCTGTCTGATATATGCCATCTAGAAAAGACAGAGTATAGTAAATAATCTCATAAAAATAGGAGTTATGGATATTTACAAGCCTGATCTTGAGAAAATACCCAGTTAAATCATCATGCTTATAACAGCACTACACTGTCACATCCCAGCAGATACTGTTATCCACCAAAGACCATGTCTGTGTTCTGTGGGCATGTATTGCTCTCTGAAGGCATGAGTCTAGTGACTTATTCCTCCTGTCAACCACTAATGGCTTCACTTCCATCTGTTGAGCTACTTCTCTTTGAGTTTCATTGATGACAAAAATCACTAGATAGTCTCATGTTAACAACCCAGATCAAATGTTTTGCCTGGTTATACATTACTACAATATTTAGTTCCAGTGCTGAGGTCCTATGATCAGCTTCATAGACTTCTCCCATTCCTTGGGTCTTTAACCTCCTCTAATTTTATTGTCCTCTGGAAGAATTAGGGTTTCTGTATCAATAACTTTCCATCTTTGGAACCTGTTCAAATAATATTGTACTGTTTCTTGTGGTGTCTTTGTGACTATGTTGAACTGCTATTCCTAAAACTGTTTCAGACTATGTTACTCTTCCCCTCCTGGGAAGAGAGCATACATTCATAGTCAACACTGTCTTGAATTCAGACTTTGGGGTGATCCCAAGCTGAAATACATGCTGGGCAACAAGTGGATTGAGAGCAGACCTGCACAGAAGGACTTGGGGATCTTGGTGGATGAGAAACTGAATATAAGCCAGCAATGTGTGCTTGCAGCCCATAAAGCCAATCACATCCTGGGCTGCATCAAAAGTGTGGCCAGCAGGCTGAGGGAGGCAATTCTCCCCCTCTACTATGGAGCAACCTCACTTGGAGTACTGTGCTCAGCTCTGGGGCCCCCAGCACAAGAAAAATATGGGTCTGCCTGAGAAGGTCCACAGGAGGGCTACAAAAGTGATCAGAGGGCTGGAGCATCTTCCCTATGAAGACAGGCTGAGAGAGCTGGAGTTGTTGAGCCTGGAGAAAAGAAGGCTCCATGGAGACCTTACAGCAGGCTTCCATTACTTAAAGATGGTCTACAGGAAAGATAGGGAGGAACTCTTTATCAGGGAGCGTAGTGATAGGGCAAGGAGTAATTGTTTTAAACTGAAAGAGATTAGATAATAAGGAAGAAATTCTTTACAGTGAAGTTGGTGAGACACAAGAAGAGGTTGCTTAAAGAAGTTGTAGAAGTCCCATCCCTGGCATTATTCAAAACCAGATTGGATGAGGCCTTGAGAAACTTGATCTAGTGGAAGGTGTCCCTGCCCATGACGTTGCCCACCTAGTTGGAACTAGATGATCTTTAAGGTCCCTTTCAATGCAAATCATTCTATGTTTCACAGCACTACGCACATTTTCAGCAGTTTCCTTCATTGTAGCTCATATGCATACAAGGATATACCCTATAACACTATGCATTTTCACTGCCTTTGTTGGTGGCTGTAGTCAACCCACAAACCCAGAATTGGCATGGTAACTCTGCTTAATACATACACAGAGACAATTTGTTACCGGAAGACATACCAGCTCTGAGCAGCACATTCTCACATCCAAACAAAGACGTTCTCTAAGCCCCCCAAAAGGGAGCTGTCAGAGGACATAAATTGTCATGGCTTGTGGAAGTCAGTGGTATAGTTTCACCAGCTGGCGTTCAAGCAAATTTCATCAATTGATGAGTCAATCCATGCAGTCATCTCCTTGAAGTAGGTTTGGTTGGTTGTTTTTTTTATTTCTGTTTACACTTCTGATCCTAATGTCAATCTTCAAGCTGTCAGCTGAACTATCATCACTTGTTTTAATATCAGTGACAAAGCCTTTTTGTTAACACTAATGATTTTTGTCTGGTGGTCTAGATATTTGGCTTATGCCCTTTCACTATTACCAAATTTAGCTTTGCTGTTATGTTGCAATTGGTTGCTAATGCCATATGGTAACGTTCCCTTCTAATTAGCTCCTCTTTTAAACATGTGGCAAAGAGAAATCTTTTATTTTCTAAGTGCATACTGCCAGCAAAATTAACATGCAGTATGGTCATTATGTCTTAAGTGAAAGTGGTTTGTTTGACCAAAATGCCAACAAAATTATGACAACACAATCCAGGAGATTACAACATGAAATCTGCCTGTTGACACCACAGGTTACAATGTTTTTAGCTTAGAACTCACCTCTCTCTCTCTGAACCCAGGCAAAACAAAAGACAGTAAAAAACAAAGACAAAAGAGAAGAATAGACAAAGGAAAGGAAGATGTTCTGCTACAACCCAGCATAGGCAAAGCCAGTGGTCCTGCCCATTCTGATCCTTTGTTTAGAAATATGAGACTGAGGATCAAGGATGATAGAATAGGTTTGGATGGAAGAGACCTTTAAGATCATCAGGTCCAACCATTAACCCAACACTGCCAGGTGACCACTAAACCATGTCCCTCAGCACTACATCTATATGTCTTTTAAATATCTCCATGTATGGTGACTCAGCTACTTCCCTAGCTAGTCTGTTTCAGTGCCACACAACCTCTTCTGTGAAGAAATTTTTACCAGCATCCAACCTAAACCTCCCCTGGTGCAACTTGAGACCATTTCATCTTGCCATATCACTTGTTACTGAGGAGAATAAACCAACCCCCACCTCGCTACAAACTCCTGTCAGTGGGTTGCAAAGAGCAGGTGGTCTCCCCTCAGCCTCTTTCTCCAGGATACACAACCCCAGTTCCCTCAGACACTCTTCATAAATTTGTGCTCTCGACCCTTCACCAGCTTCATTGTTTTTCTTCGGACACTCTCCAGCACCTCAACATCCTTCTTGTAGTAAGGTGCCCAAAACTGAACACAGGAGTTGAGGTGTGGCCTCACCAATGCTGAGCACAGGGGTACTATCACTTCCCTAGTTCTGTCGGCCACACTATTTTTGTTAAGTTAGGATTCTGTTGGCCTTCTTGGCTACCTTCTTACGTGACTCGTTAGCATATGGTTCATACACATTGCTAAACCTCAGGTCACATGTAGCACCTTGGCCTCATCTGATCCCTACGCAGCAGAATGAGAGAAGACATAGCATCATGAAGAAAACTTCCTTCTCCACACTCTTCTAGTCTCTAGAGTCCTGTAAATTTACTTTTTTTTTATAGTATAAAAGCCTTAGGAAAAAAAACCCCAAAACCAAAACCCACAGCTGTTTCCTAAAGAACAGTAAGGCTTTCATACAACTACAAAATATTTACTTTTGTGTGATTAGTTTGTGCATCTTCGAGTTGGAGCACCCTATCCCAGAATAAATCATAGCTGACTGTAACTCTCTTCATAATACAAGATCCTGTAAATGAAGAAATTTTTCACAGGCCTTCAAGACAGCTAGTTAAAATACATCCAAGTACTTTGCACAGGTACACTTCCTAAGAGAGCACTCCATACATAAGAGTTAAACATCATCATGACTGCTTTAAATGAACTGCAGTATTCAAAATTATTAGATCCAGTTTGAGCATATACAACAACCAGTGCACCTTTGAGATGCATGTCCCTTTCCTCCACCCCAAACAATACAAGGAGGGAGAAAGGCATTTGAGCAAGCGACCCAGGCAGGTCAGGGAGATCCCTCAAAGGCACAGAATTTTTGGCATCAGGTAAAAGTTTTCCTCGGAATTGGGGAACCTAGAGCATCTCAAACAATTACAGAAATAAGATGAGACATGATTCACTATCATGATAAACCTGACCAGCTGAGTCCCACCCAAACTACCTTTAAGACCTCTGTATGTTTTGGTGATTCCCTTCCCAAGTCTCCTGTGCCTTTAGTCCAGTCTATCTCCTGTCCTCTAACACAATGAACCTTTACAGAGATGAGAGTTGAGCTTTCAGACTGCAGAATTTTATTTTAGCAAGCAAGAGCCATGCATGCAAACCATGGAGCAACAGACCAATGACTCAAATTTTTTTAGTTTGTCTTGTGGAATCTCATGTGTAAGTAGTTGTTCACAACAATAAGAATTTGAACTGCAAATTGTTGTAAAATTAAAGGAAGGAATTCGCAGAATGTATAGAATTTCCTCCCCTCAAAATTTAGGTAGAAGAGATGTCTTGTTTCTTTATGTAAAGTTACCAAATGTCAGAAGGCATTCAGTACAAACCTTGTTTTGCAACATGATCCTGTAACTATCAGTGAGAAAGAGGCATCTAAACTCTCTGGATTTCAGTGTTCAACTTTATGCTGATGACCATAAGGTTGCTGAAGTTCTTCAATGCACTTTGTCATGTCTGTAAGCCTTGTTAGCTAAGGATTCCCAGGAACAAGGCATGATTTAGTCTGGGTGGAGATGGACTGGTGCCATGAAATGTGAATGCAATCCCATGCAGTAGATGTCTCTCATGGATATATATGTCTTTTATTAAGTCACATAAGGTGGCGAGACGAGGCAGTCTAATTCCCATCTTTTTCATGTCCTCTAATAGCCTCTTTGAGGCTTCGTCACTGTTGCCTCTTGCACAACCCATGCTTTACTTGCTTCTTTTCCATGTATAGGACCAGGCAGTCCTTACACTGTGCTATTCACATGACTTTAGATTGCAAACCTGCAGGAGGAGACTATGGAAACAGTGGATGCCAGGCTCTACCTGCCACGTTGGTCCCGGCGCCATAGCAGGGCCTGTGCAATGGAGTAGTCCCATTTGCCCACAGCCCACCTCATTGCTCCAAGCAGAGGGTCTGGAGCATGACAGCCATAGGAAGCTATCTGCCCCACATGGGGAGCAGAGAGCACACAGAGCCACTCCATGTCATCTGCAAGATGCAGTGATAAGAACACTATGACCAGGCTAGCAAAAATAAGAGAAAACAACCAGTTGGATGCACATAGCAAAAACCTGCAACACCAGCATGAGCCAGTGCCAGTGCAAAACACAAGCAAATGCAGGAAGGCAGACAAGTACTTTAACACCACTGCTAATGAAGGGCAAAGCAGAGACAGTGAGGTTAAGTAGTTTACTTAAGCTGTGGAACAAAGCCTAGATTGGCATCCTGGCACTGGGCTCAAGCCACTGTTAGACCAGCAGATCTCAAATAATCATTCCCACAAACTTCTTCTGTGGTGATATTTCTGAACAATACCAGGGAACATTCCATCATAAGTTGTGCTCTATTCCAGTTTCCACATTATAGCCATGATGTAACTCAGTAACACTTTGTCCCATCAAGCCCAACAACAATAGATTTAATCAGAACATTTGTCTGAGAGACAATGGGGAGTTCTGATTAATCTGGCACCAAACTCTGGCAGTTGTCTATGAGGATTTTTTTTTTTTTAATAAATGCTTGCCCTTGGCAGGTCTTGAGTAGGCAATATGCCAAGCCTGTGGTTGCCAGGAGAGCTGTGAAAATGTCCCATGCCATTTGACATGCAAAGAACATACTGCATTTCAGAAATGTAACATTTCTGCAGAAGCTCAAGGAGGAGGGCAATATTCTTCACACATTCCACCAGCCAGCCACAAGAGCCTTGAGGATATCTGACCACAGTCAGATGCAAGGGGTCAGTCCTGCAAGACCTCACTGGTGGAAACCAAACTGCAGCCACTGAGCAACCAAAAGAGAGGAGTGGACAAGGGTAGCACTACATCACTTCTCTGCAATGGATTGGTTGGTTCCTTTTGTATCTCTGCCACTTCTCAAGCAGCTCAGACCACAAAAACCCTACATGTTGCTGCAGAGTGAAAAGTCCCCTTCACAAAGTAGGTGCAGATGGGAACACAAGGGAGAAGTCAAAACACAGGTTTACTCAAATAGAGTGACTGACAGACATCAGTCAGTCACCAAAGCACAGGAGCACAAGCTACAGCCCAGTGTGATAGCAAACAAAGGCAGAGCTCAATTCTGCTTCCCTGCATATTTCTGCAAAGATTGGGGTTGTGGTAGGACAGTATCACCAAGATGACAAGTGATCCTAACAACTTGCATGGCTCTTTATAATAATGGCAATACACCCCACTGCTGCATCCAAGCAGCAAGTGACACCCAAGCTGTTTCCTTAGGCCAGCAGGGCAGGAAAAAATATTTTTCAACTTGGGCTTAGGAGCCAGCCTGTATTGTTGCCTCCTGCAGCCCTCCCTGCTCATAGCCCATACTAGACAGCTTCCTCCTTGGCTCACATGCAGACAGCCACCCTACATCTCCCATCCATCCACCTGTCCAACACAGGGTACAAGCCACCAGTCCTGCTCATATGCCATGGCCAGGCTGGTTCCCTGCACACAGCTGCCTGCCTTCCCACCACTGCAGTAGCAAAAAACCTTTCCATAAAGGGCCAGGACATACCAAGGCCAAGGCTCAGAATTGTTCTGGAAGTGGATTGCTTTTGGGCAGTAAAGCTTAGGAGATGAAAATTTAATGGGAGTGTCTCTCTCAAACTAGCTTTTGGCATTTGCAATCTAAGAAAGTTTGACGTAGGTTGGAGAGGATATAAAAAAGGAAAACAATGAATAAAGAAAGAAGAAATGTAGTAACCAAAGCCTGCAACGAGGTCCCAACGCAACTATCAGCCTCTGGCTCTTGCTCCATCCTTCCTCCTGCTCAGCTTTGCTGTCACTGCTTTCACTGCAGTAGCACAAACAAAAAAGGTCAGTTCTGCTAAATAGAATTTGGGTCCAGAGAAAGAAAGTCTTCCCCAGTGTTCCCCAACAGAGGAACTATAAATAACATATTACCATGGCATCTTTCCTTTTCTCCCCCAGGAAAAAAGTAAAAATCAAGGCACCTTCTCCAATATTTGAGATCAGACAAAACTCCACGTAGCCTTGTTTTTACCAACAACCTCTTCCACTCTCATCTTTTTTCACGCTTGGCACGAGAGGTAGTTCTGCAGTTACAAAAGCTGTTCTGTGTGTTGATTATGGAGTTGAAGAGGCTTTCTCTGGATAGATCTAGTCAGCAAGAGAAGCTTGAGGCTTGTTACAAGCATATTACTCATCTTGGCTAGTCCCTGCCTCCCATTCATCTCAATGAAATATGTTTGTTTTGTTATAAATCTCAATTTTGACTTTTTTTTTTTGGAAGTGAAATGCCCACTCTTGCCAAGAAGAAAGGGTACATTCTACATGTCACCACTATGTCCTCCGCTTCTGAAAAGCTTGATGTTGTGAAATAAAAAGATGAATTTATTAGATTGAATTTTTATTGGGTCAAGGCTTGTAATAGAAGGAATCTGTGTATGGAAGATATATTAAAAATGACTGAGAGTTACTAAAAAGAGCCACTGCTCAGAGCGTATAATGCATAGATACTATGTTTAGTATATAACTTATAACTGTCATCCAAAAATCCCTAACATTCTTATATTATTGCTTCATCCACCACTAAAACCATCCTGACTGAAAATCCATTTCAATCACTTTCAATTCATATATATGATATATCTTACATACTATATATATATACACACACAGACACACACACATATATATACAGCAACATACAGGTGTATCATTAAGTATACAGCCAGGAGTAAAAAAAAAAGTGCAAAAACACCTTCTCAGAGCTTTTTCTCTGGGGCCCTTAAGACATCAAGTAGAAAACTCTCTGGTTTCTTAAAAGCCTGGTTCATGTCGAGAATTCTGTTCCTGCATTGGAGATGTACCAATGTTTCCAGATCAGAGATTTCGATGATGCAATAATTAGAGTTTTTCCTTCAAGCTTGGGAGGCACTGGGAAATCCTCAAGATACCCAAGTTAAAAAAATCTTGTCCACGTGGTTACAAAAAGATTTGACAAGCAGGTAGAAAAGACCCAGCTGTACAGCCAATTATTTTCTGATATTATTTAGAAGTCATTCCAGAGCTAGTAATAATGTGTATACACAATAATTTTGTTTCCTCACCACCAGTAGACTAATTTGTATGCAATTACATTTCTAACCAGATTACCCACACTCCTAATTCAAGCTGCTGAAATGTCATACTTAGTCTCTTCATTGCTAGCCATATGGGTATTTTAAAACCATTTATTCAGTTACTCATTATCTTCTTTAGAGATGATTTTGAATTAGATTTCTAATGCATCAGCCTTGGGGTCATTCGCTATGTAGACACAAGATCTATCTCATCTAATAAGTAAGACCTACAAAATGATGTTCAAGTTAGAGTAGCCTTTCATGCAGGGCCTCTTTACAGCTACAAGTTTGGTTCAGTCCTGAGCATAATTTTTCCACGCCATTGAGCAAGGCACATTTACCACAAAGTAAACCACATGGTGAAAACTGTCCCTCCAGCTGTAAGGAACCAAGCCCTTCCCAATGGATATGGCAGAGACCTGGAAAGAGGAACAAGTTGACATGGCCTAAAACAGAGTCTTGTTAATCAGTCAAGAAGGGCTTACATAGTACTTCTTAAACAGATAGTGCTCCCACAAACTATTCATGTCAGTATCCATATCCACCAGTCACCCAGTGCTCATCAGGGCCTTGCAAATAGACATCACCTACAGAAAACTGGCTGAAAGCCAGTAATTTCCAGTTTAGTTCATCTTGATATGTTATTTTTTTCACTCCTCACTCTCCTTAATGTATCTGAAGTTCTACCTCCAGATTTTTCCTTTCTATGTGCATTTCTTTTGGAGTCTAGTAGGTTTAATTCTTTCCAGAGCTTGCAGCAGAAAGTGGAATGTTGAAAGAAGCCTAAAACATACGAACAATTTTTTCTTAAAACATGATGAATAATGCATTAAAATTATTTATGTCTTTGGATTGAGTCAAAACAACAAAACAAGTATGTCATAAGTGACATCTTGATGTATTTTGGTATACCACTGAACTGCGTCAATGAAATGACTTTTAACTTCTTCAGTTTAGGTTCCTGAGAAATCTTATCAGGATTATTTCTGAACACAAGCCAAAGTTGATATTGTTTGTATTTTGAGTTGCAAATTAAAAGAAACACAAGAACTGTTTGGGGCAAGGAAATGCCTGTAAGAAGATAGTATTTCTGAAAGTGTGTGTTTGTGCCTGAAAACCTACCTACTTTTTCCAATTATAATAACCAGTTTAACAAAAGATGTGGTCTCTACCAACAACCTTTGCCCAGACTATTTCTGCCCAACCCTCTGCCTGCAAGCCTAGGTCAAGTGGAATATGAGTGAAATTCAGGTGATGACCTATTGTGAATTAAGATGCATGTTCTAACAATAGTCACAGAATATATAAACATCTTTCTGTATGTGATGGTGAAGAACATCACAAACAATAACATCTGTCTGTCATAGCCAGAAATCACAGAACTGACTTGTCATGTTCTCAACTTTGAGTTTGCCTTCATAGGATAACTCAGTCCACTCTTTCTTTACTAGAAAGCCTGATAACATAAGCACACTCTTCTAGTAAAAACTGGTTTCTAATCAGTTCTCATTCATTAATCCTCTACAAATATACTCATTGCATTCAGCAAGCAACACTTCTGCTAAAAACAAGAGCAGGGTAAATTTTTCATCTCTGAAAGGCAGTGTCCAAAATACGATGTGATTAGCAGTTTTCTTTATTCTTAGAAGTCTACAGTTTCTCTATCACTGTCCTTATTTTGTTTAGGATTTACAAATCCTAAACAAGGAAGGATTAACTTCTTACTCCTGCAACCAGCATTTGGATTTAAAAATGTTAGCAGACTGAAGCAAGCTAACGCATTCATTCATCAGAAACGGTCAGCACACCGAGTTCAGAACAACAAAGCGAGCCTACCTACCCAGGTATCATCCACCTCTCCTGAAGGAAGCAGCAGGCTGGTAGCTTCCTGTTTTGCTGCACAAAACAGACAGCAAGTGGGAATGCAGAAATCAAGATGAAACAATAATTGATGATCCACGCTGCCTTGCAAAATGACAGGCGCTCTGGGTTTGGGTTTTTTCCAGTTAATACCTCCAAAACAGTACTGCAGAGCAAGGATTTGGTCTATGCACCATTTTTTCCCCACTTTTGCCAAGTCATCATTTTTCCCAGTTATTGTCTATGCACAGCCAAATCCCATGTGAAAGTAGTTTTGCCACAGCAGGGCTACCTGTGATGATTAACAAGCACATGCATTGAGTCTCCTCTGCAGTCATGCTGTCTTGCTAGAACTTCATGCAGTCATAACTCATCTTGAAAGTGCAGTTCTGATTTGAACCTTATGGAAGAATTTGCACAAAAGTTAAGCAAAATTAGTGGTGCTAACATTTATGTGTCATTGCAGGTAGAAGATCTTAAGACTTCTATGCACTCTGTGAACTTTACTAAAATGACACATCTTGAATCCTTAAGACAGTTTTTCATTAAAAGAAAAACCCACATCAAGCTGTTTTGCAGCTTTATTCTTAAAAACCAATGACACAATGTCTGTTGTTGCAGATAAAAATGAGAGCTCTTTGTGTGGGGTTTCCTGGTTTGAGCAATCCTAAAGCTTTACATAGAATGACATTTCAAGGGCTCTCACAAACTCATCAGGAGACACTGAGGGCTTTGGCTGTTGTCCAGCTTTCTCTCAAGGGCAAACAAAAGAAAAAGAGCATGAATTTTTTTGTCTTTTAAGGACCTGCTCTTGGTGGAAGCACAAAAACAGGGAAAGCTTCACGGGGTGATTAAATAGTTCATAGCAAGTAATAACACTGTTCACATTGCTTGTTAAAGTGCAAAAGGGAAGGAGCTGGGGTTGCACCTCCTCACACTGTGTGAGCTGTACCATACTTGCAGCAAGAAGCCACAAGCAGCTCTGCATCCACAAGCCTGCTCCTTCAGAAGACTTTTGTTCTGTTTCTCAATGGACTTGTGTTTTAAGCTACCCTTTCTAGTTAATTGTTTCATCCTTAGCTGAGGACCTCAGCTGGATCCACAAGCAGCTTCCAGAGCCCATGCTCAAATTCCCTACAGAGAAGCAGATAGTTGGCTTGAAGAAGGAAGCAGCAGACAGCAAGAGTGGTCATGNTATTGTGAATTAAGATGCATGTTCTAACAATAGTCACAGAATATATAAACATCTTTCTGTATGTGATGGTGAAGAACATCACAAACAATAACATCTGTCTGTCATAGCCAGAAATCACAGAACTGACTTGTCATGTTCTCAACTTTGAGTTTGCCTTCATAGGATAACTCAGTCTACTCTTTCTTTACTAGAAAGCCTGATAATATAAGCACACTCTTCTAGTAAAAACTGGTTTCTAATCAGTTCTCATTCATTAATCCTCTACAAATATACTCATTGCATTCAGCAAGCAACACTTCTGCTAAAAACAAGAGCAGGGTAAATTTTTCATCTCTGAAAGGCAGTGTCCAAAATACGATGTGATTAGCAGTTTTCTTTATTCTTAGAAGTCTACAGTTTCTCTATCACTGTCCTTATTTTGTTTAGGATTTACAAATCCTAAACAAGGAAGGATTAACTTCTTACTCCTGCAACCAGCATTTGGATTTAAAAATGTTAGCAGACTGAAGCAAGCTAACGCATTCATTCATCAGAAACAGTCAGCACACCGAGTTCAGAACAACAAAGCGAGCCTACCTACCCAGGTATCATCCACCTCTCCTGAAGGAAGCAGCAGGCTGGTAGCTTCCTATTTTGCTGCACAAAACAGACAGCAAGTGGGAATGCAGAAATCAAGATGAAACAATAATTGATGATCCACGCTGCCTTGCAAAATGACAGGCGCTCTGGGTTTGGGTTTTTTCCAGTTAATACCTCCAAAACAGTACTGCAGAGCAAGGATTTGGTCTATGCACCATTTTTTCCCCACTTTTGCCAAGTCATCATTTTTCCCAGTTATTGTCTATGCACAGCCAAATCCCATGTGAAAGTAGTTTTGCCACAGCAGGGCTACCTGTGATGATTAACAAGCACATGCATTGAGTCTCCTCTGCAGTCATGCTGTCTTGCTAGAACTTCATGCAGTCATAACTCATCTTGAAAGAGCAATTCTGATTTGAACCTTATGGAAGAATTTGCACAAAAGTTAAGCAAAATTAGTGGTGCTAACATTTATGTGTCATTGCAGGTAGAAGATCTTAAGACTTCTATGCACTCTGTGAACTTTACTAAAATGACACATCTTGAATCCTTAAGACAGTTTTTCATTAAAAGAAAAACCCACATCAAGCTGTTTTGCAGCTTTATTCTTAAAAACCAATGACACAATGTCTGTTGTTGCAGATAAAAATGAGAGCTCTTTGTGTGGGGTTTCCTGGTTTGAGCAATCCTAAAGCTTTACATAGAATGACATTTCAAGGGCTCTCACAAACTCATCAGGAGACACTGAGGGCTTTGGCTGTTGTCCAGCTTTCTCTCAAGGGCAAACAAAAGAAAAAGAGCATGAATTTTTTTGTCTTTTAAGGACCTGCTCTTGGTGGAAGCACAAAAACAGGGAAAGCTTCACGGGGTGATTAAATAGTTCATAGCAAGTAATAACACTGTTCACATTGCTTGTTAAAGTGCAAAAGGGAAGGAGCTGGGGTTGCACCTCCTCACACTGTGTGAGCTGTACCATACTTGCAGCAAGAAGCCACAAGCAGCTCTGCATCCACAAGCCTGCTCCTTCAGAAGACTTTTGTTCTGTTTCTCAATGGACTTGTGTTTTAAGCTACGCTTTCTAGTTAATTGTTTCATCCTTAGCTNAAATAGTTCATAGCAAGTAATAACACTGTTCACATTGCTTGTTAAAGTGCAAAAGGGAAGGAGCTGGGGTTGCACCTCCTCACACTGTGTGAGCTGTACCATACTTGCAGCAAGAAGCCACAAGCAGCTCTGCATCCACAAGCCTGCTCCTTCAGAAGACTTTTGTTCTGTTTCTCAATGGACTTGTGTTTTAAGCTACGCTTTCTAGTTAATTGTTTCATCCTTAGCTGAATCCACAAGCAGCTTCCAGAGCCCATGCTCAAATTCCCTACAGAGAAGCAGAGAGTTGGCCTGAAGAAGGAAGCAGCAGACAGCAAGAGTGGTCATGACCTCTTGACCCTCAGCTACAAGTGCAGCAGCACAGAAGAGTGTCAAAAGGACCAACACCATCCTTGTAGCTCTGCTGTTTGAGAGGTCAGGCACCTAAGTGCTGTGATCCTTTTGACACAGCCACCCTCAACACAGACTGTCCCCATCCCCAGCACCATCTTGGCCCGCTGGTGGCAGCTTGTGCCACGAGTGGCCTCAGCCTTTACAAGACCATAGCCAAGCCATTGCCTCAGCCCATCCTACTGACGGCCTTCAGTAGCCTGAGATGAAGGTATTAAGAATCAGATAAGGCAACTGGCCCTACTTAAGTACAGTAAAAACACCCATTTTTCTTTAAGTGCTTGGTTCACCCACATCTTTCACAATGTAGCTTTACCACCATCTGTGCCAGAAACATCCTGGGCAATGAAAAGAGATGGAGGGAGACTAAGAGGGAAGTCACAGCCTTGTTGTTGCAATGCAGTAGGAAGGAGGTAAAGCTAAACCATCACAGGGTTTACTACTTGGAGGCTGAGGTAGATACTGATATATGGAGATCTCACCCCTCATTCAAACTCCATTGGAAAGAGAAAACAGCTCTCAGGATGTAGTACAACTTTGTTGCTGACCTCTCTGGTGTTGTCTGCAGGAGGACAAGATACAGACTTTTCATTCAAAACTGTTACCATTATACTTGAACATGCATTTCTTTCCCCAGCCACCTCAAATACACTGTCTTGGGCCAATCTAACCACACCACCTGCAAGAGCATTGTGAGGTTTGGCATCAACGGCAAATGCCGGACAAAACAAAGGCTTGATCATTAATATGCACCTCAATCCCTGGGAGTATCTGGCTGGACCACAGCATAATCCAGGCAGTTTGCATGACCGGGGAGGAGGAAGGGTTTGCTTTGATCTCCTAAGCAGTGAAGAGTAAGCTCATTGTAATGATTTTTTTACAAGGATTTTTGCTCTTGCTAGTTAACAAGCTCACAAAGTCTTTGAAGACATTGGAGGCATAGGCTGGAAATGTCACCAGCAGATATTCTGATTGCTCATGGCTCCTACTTTACCTGTGCAGCAAGATGAAATACTGTTCCTGCCTGCACAGGGCAGTCTCACCTTTAAGTCCTAAATCTCTGGTGACAGTGGGAACTGGTGTAGCCACAACTCCCTGCCCTTTGTCCCAGGGACATCCCCAGATATGTTTTACCATGTGGAGGGCCTGGTTTGCATGCTGTGAAATGTTATAACTACTTGGTGCTCATCCAGTGCCATCTCTTAGAGGGCAATCACCTCCACATGTGACCATCATCCAAATACACAATCTTTCCACCACACTTTTTATCTCACTGGGTGGTAATTGCACCAAAGGAGGCTCTCAGATAAATATCAGTAGTAACACTTTCTCCCTTGCTTGTCATTGTTCTTCCATGATTCAAATAGCTTCAAATGACAAGTCTGAAAAATGGCATGGGTTTGTGAAGTGTGGGAATGGAAAGTTTCTGAATGCTGGCAAGTTCTTATCAACACCTGCATTGTAATATCAGCAACCAAGTGGCCACAGAGCTGTGCCAAATTAGGTGGAAAAGGATCATACACAAAGAAAGATCAATAGATTTGAAGGCAGAATTGCTATGAGCACAAGTAATGAATAATTTCACCCACTATTTGCTGCAGCAGTGTTACTTTTCAGTAGCATCTAAGTGTTGAGAAAGAAATTGACAGAAACATCCAAGTGAAACCTTCCACAAGCAGTTGGGAGAGATCTCACGGTCACTTGCAGTTGCTCTTGTGGGAGACTTTAACCTGCCAGATATCTGCTGGAACTACAACACAGCAGAGAAGGAACAATCCAGGAGGTTCCTGGAATGTGTAGAGGATAACTTCCTCACACAGCTTGTAAATGAACCAACCAGGGAGGGTGCCTTGCTGGACCTACTGTTTGTGAACAGAGAAGGTCTTGTGGATGATGTGGCAGTTGGAGGTCGTCTAGGCAACAGCGATCATGAAATTATCAAGTTATTATTGGAAACACTAGGAAGAGTAAAACTGCCATTTGGGACTTCCGAAGGGCAGACTTCAATTTGTTTGGAATATTACTAAATAGAATCCCTTGGGAATCAGTTTTGAAGGGCATAGGAGTCCAGGAAGGCTGGACATTACTTAGGGAGGAAATCTTGAAGNNNGTGCTCACCAGGCCACTCTCCATCATTTATCAGCAGTCCTGGCTGACTGGAGAGGTCCCAGTTGATTGGAAAAGATCAAATATAACTCCCATCTATAAGAAAGGAAGGAAGGAGGATCCGGGAAATTACAGGCCTGTAAGTCTAACTTCAGTGCCAGGGAAGCTGATGGAGCAGATCATCCTGAGTTCCATTATGCAGTACATGCAGGATAACCAGGTGATCAGAACCAGTCAGCATGGCTTTATGAAGGGCAGGTCCTGTTTAACAAACCTGATCTCCTTCCAAGACTGGGTCTTATATCTCACCCACTTTTCCAGCTTTTAAGCAAAGCTAATCCACTAGCTCAGTCATAGATACTTGGGAAAAATATTTTATTAGCCTATGAGCTCTTTGTATCTGCTTAAAAACACCAGAGAGCTCAGGCAGCCCTTCAAAGAGAAATGTTACTGGGTATCAAGTGCTACACGATGCTACAGAAAAGTCCATGATCAAGGATATGTAGTGAATATGTTATTCTGGGTGGTGGGATGCACTCTCTGAGCAGTTCCTTGCTATATTACTGACTGTCACTGAAGTGATGCTCTTGGTTACAATATGGGGGAACCTCAAACACTGTGCACTGTTATTTTCTCTCTCTCTGGTAAAGATAGCTTAACCATGCTTGACTAGTGTGGATATTACCACAGAATCCTGCCAGAGTAAAGCTTATTGACATGCTAGAATCTCTTTTTTCAGAAAGCCTCTCTGGAAAAGAATCACAGAACATTCATGGCTGGAAATGACCTCTCAAATCACAGAGTCCAACAAAAACAAAAACCCCTAAAACTAAAAAACAAAAAAACACCCCACAAAAACAAACTCCAAACAAAACAAACCACACAACCCCTACCCTCACTAGAGCATGTCCTGGAGCACCACATCTACATGTTTCTTAAACACCTCCAGGGATGGAGACTCAACCACCTCCCTGGGAAGGCTGTTCCAGTGCCTCACCACTCTCTAAAGAATTTCTTCCTAATATCCAATCTAACCCCACCCTGTCTCAACTTCAAACCATTCCCTCTGCTTCTGTCATTAGTTACTAAGGAGAAGAGGCCAACACCCACCTGTCTACAACCTTCTTTTAGGTAGTTGTAGAGGGCAATGAGGTCCCCCCTCAGCCTCCTCTTCTCCAGACTAAACATGCCCAACTCCCTCAGCCTCTTTTCATATGGCTTGTCCTCAAAACCCCTCACAAGCTTCGTAGCTCTCCTCTGAACACGCTCCAGCATCTCAATGTCCTTCCTAAAATGAGGGGCCCAGAACTGGTCACAGTATTCCAGCTGAGGCCTCACAAGTGCTTAGTACAAGGGCACGATAACCTCCCTTCTCCTACTGACCACGCTATTCCTGATACAAGCCAGGATTGTGTTGGCTGCCTTGGCCACCTGGGCACACTGCTGGCTCATATTCAGCTGGCTGTCCACCAGCACCCCCAGGTACTTCTCTGCTGGGCAGCTTTCCAACCACTCATCCCCAAGCCTGTAGCATTGCCTGGGGTTGTTGTGCCCAAAGTGCAGGACACGGCACTTGGCCTTATTGAACCTCATGCAATTGGCCTCGGCCCATCGATCCAACCTGTCCAAGTCCCTCTGCAGAGCCTCCCTGCCCTCCAGCAGATCAACACTCCCACACAACTTCTGTTGTGTATTTAAAGCAGGTATCAAGACTTGTGACTCTTGCCATGGAAACCAGGAATTGCTGACCTTGGTAGACAGACCTACCCTGAAGCACAGGTAATTGCTGGGACTCAAGGGACTAAGGATCAAGTCTCTACTCTGACACAGTCTTCAGCCCACATGTTACTTCTCCCTAGGTCCACAATAGCGTCCAAGCCCCAAATGGTGGAGAGGTGAGACAGGTGCCTGAGTAGTTTAGAGGCTCAAAGTCTAAACCTCTTTGGTTTAGTTTCCCCTCACTGAATGAGGGGAAGAGTACCTCCCAGCCTCCTTAGACTCTTGAGAAGAACCTAGGAGATGAGGAGAGATCACGCAGCAATCTGTCAGAAGAGCATGTAATAAGTTCTTCATCTATGAAGCACATGTGGGTATCCAAGGGACAAGAACAGCTAGACAAAACAGTTTGCCAGAAGTCCAAGTAGTAAAATAAATGATGCTTGGGCGGGGGTTGTTCTATTTCTCGGCTGAAGGAACAAAGAATATGACACTCATGCTGTCCAAAAGCACAACCTTCCTAGGCCAGGACTTGCAGCATGTCCAGCTGCAATATGCCAGGAGGTGCTTTGGCCAAGCCACTAGGTCAGACAACCTTTCAGAAGACAGCTTGCATACTTGAAGCAGCAAGAACAAAGAGTACAGGCTAAATTACTTCAGAAACAAAAATGTACCTTAGGCAATTGGTGTTCTACATTGCTTTGCTGTCCTTCATTTACTGAGGTGAACAATGAATTAAAACATGATTTGCCAAGGGGGGGGGAAGTCTGTTGAATTGTGCCAGAGGCAAGAGTATTTTTGAATGATGAAATCTAAATTTACCATTTGCTGAATCACAGTTCTGAACTGGAATTTTTACCCTAAATATAGATTACTTAATCAATAAATAACCAGCCAGAGACAAGAAATCTTCTTTCTCAAAAGCCATATCAGAAACAAGTGGACTGTTTGAGAAAAGTTTTAAAATGAAATTCCAAAAAAGCATTTACTAGTAAACTGACCATGGTATTCAGATCCTCAGGGATCTGGCAGGGACTATTCATAGCAGCAAATGTGTCAGGTAAGACTTGAAAAGTGGAAAAATCTGAAATATGTAGCTACTTTTATTGCTATCATCAGACTATGGTGTTCTCCTCATTTTAGGTCTCTCAAAGGCAAAAAGTCTTCCTAGGTTATGTCCCATGTCCATCACGAGAGCATTGTACTTATGACTGGGCTTTTCAGTGTGGAGTTACAGGTCAAGTGATTAACGAAATTATTAAAGCATCTGCTAGATTTTTCCCCTTTTTGAAGGGAAGCAAGAGAATCATCACAGGCATAAAGTCAACATGTAATGCTTCTTGTGCTTATAGTCTAACAGCCAGACTCAGCTTGTAAGAGTTATGTTGGTTTCATGATAGAAAGTCCTACCAAGTGCAGCTTCTCTATTCTGATTAAACAGCACTGAAAGGAAGATGACTTGCATCTTTGTTTACTTCAAGCCTGTAACACAAGACTAGCATCTCTTACCCACCAACTCCACAGCCATTTCTCCTATTTATTTTGTACTCTCTTACCATAAAGAAAGAAAAAAGCTGAGTTAATGCACCCTCTTACGTCTAGGTTACATAGGACACCAGAGCAACCAGGCAAAGCTGGGAATTTGCAGTACACATGACCAACTGCTCAAAATCCTAGTTTGGAGATGTAATGTATGGCTAGGCTTCGTAAACGAAGATCCAGGGAGGGCTCCACCCACACTCCTCATCAGCACCTTTTCCAAGCGCACTGATAAAAAGAGGATAGCAGATAGCACCCTCGAGACTGCGCAATGGATTTTTTTTAGGTGAGACACAGCATGCACAGAGCTGGACCCACCCTTTAGTCCTAAGGTTCATCTGCCAGGGCCTAGCAAGCTTGGATGCTGGCAGCAAAGTCCTTAGGACAAAGGTCTTATTAGAGTGTCCTTCTCTTAGATGGAAGGCCTTACAGGGCTAAATAAGCTCCATCTGCCCGGGTTTGGAATCAGAGTTGTCCTTCTCCTAGGATGACTGCCAGAAGGCTAATGAGCTCATCCTACCCATACAAGGATTATAGGAACATGGGTATCACTCCCCACACTTTCCCGTGGGCAATGAGTTTAATGCTCCCTCTGCTGTCGGCACAGTTATCGCACCAGGGGCCACAGGAGACCCCAAGTGATTTTCAGACTGTGCCTGGGAGATGCAATACATTGGCTGCATAAACTGCTCAAAAAACAGTGTACACTGCCTTGCACCACACCACACGTAGAGCAAGAAGGGATCCACACAGTATGGAATAGCTCATCCACTACCATTTCACCCCAGCTTAAAGCTCACTAGACTCCTCACACTGTCAACCCCACCTGTTGCTATGAAGCAATACTGTTAGCAAGTGAAATCTTAAAGTTTTAGTCGCAATTAATGTGTGTTCAGCTCCATTTTGACAAGTCATAAGGTTAGCTGGCAAGCATAGCTCCACAGGAGCTGCCAGACTTAGTAGAAAGTGGTTGCCAAGTTATATTCTTTATTTGCTGGGGAAAATTATTAAGTAAACAAATATATCCTAATTTAATTTTTGAACAGTCATTCATAAGGGGATGAACTGAAAGATAATTATGGCTTGGCATGCCTTTGTTATTTTACTTTTCTCACACCCAACACTGGAAAGACAAAGGCTTTTCTTAGTGAGTGTATTCATAGAAGATTTGAGGCAAGAATAGGGCATTATGATCTCTGGTTAGATTTCCTGAATAGCACTGACCATGGGCTGACCTTGCTGACCTCACACAACACCAAGTAGCCTTTGGACTGGCCTTGCTTTGAGCAAGATGTGGACCAGATGACTTTTGAAAACTCCTTCCACCCTAAATTGTTTTAGGAGTATATGAGTTTATAGCCTTTGTCAAAATCCCAAGTTGACGTCAATCACACATTCTGGCAAGAGAGTGAAACCTGATATTAAGGCTGGTAGAGCAAGTTTCATGCAGTTTCCAAGAGTAATTATTCTATTAAGTGCAAAATCACCATCCTGTAATTAAACTAATTACATCCTTCTGCAACTCCCACCACTGCCAAGCACTACACAACCAGCACTGGGCTGGAGATCGATTAAACACCCACAAGGTGAGCCACATTGGGACAAGTCAACACAGTTGACAGCAGCAGGTGATACTGTTGGCTACCCCAAGACTCTGACTTGTTTGAGGTCTGAATGCTACTTGTCTGTGTGCCCACTGTTATCCTCTACACAGATTAGACAAGATGAATTTTGCTCTGAATTGCTCAGGAACGGTCTCATTTACATGACTGAAGAGGCAAAACTCCAAGTCACACAAACCTTTAAGGAACAAGGCAGAGAGAGCAAATGGAGCATCACTCACTAGAAGAAGACTGTCAGGATGACCAGAGGTTCCCATCACAAAGCTTCCCCAAACTATGCCATTGTTTTCATTCCTAAGGATGTAGCACCAGTTGCTACGATGACAAAGCCTTGTAGTACCGCTGGCATGGACCAGGCACTGCTTCCCCCAAGAAAGTGAGAAAGAAGAACAGAGAGCTGTGGAAAATACTTTTAAGGGTGATAAAAAAAAAAGCAAAAGGGTTTTTTCACACTGGTAGACGTGGTACAGATCTTTAAGGAGCAGAATAAACCCCAGCACAGATTGCATCACATACCACTGGTTAACAACACACAAGTTCAGCCTCTTTAGCCACTCACCTAAAATGAGTCCTCATCTCCTACCATAGCATTGCCTCTCCTGCAGTCACCTACAAAGGGTAGTGACTGGTTTTATAAAGCCAGATCTCCTGACCAGGTGCAAGGAAGACTCCTTGTCTCTGTGGTAGTAAGGCTGACTCATCATGTACCAACCTGGGAAATTAAAATTCCCAGGAACAGCTGCTGGCTTGTTTGTATCTCCTAGGAGTATTCTCCTAGCTTTGGTGGAAAGGGGATTTCCAGCCCTGCTTTTCTTTCGAAACCTCCCCAAAAAGTCATATGTGTAAGTAAAAAAGTGTCATTCTTAGATAAAGGTCATCATTTCCTTTCCCATCCTTAATAATAAGAGGCGTGCTTGCCCTCAATCCACCTGGCACTCTGCTGAACGTGACAGGCAAAGCAGCTGAGAAAGGACCTTGAGGGTGTGACTCAGAGCCTTAGAGGGTTTAGTGCTCTACCAGGACGAGCTTTAGTGTCTCACACTCCCAACTACCAAAATGGCCTGTTAATTTTTAATTAATGGCTTACCTGCTTTCAGCTATGAATCTCTATAGAAAGAAACAAGTTAAAAATTGTTTTATGCTTAGTGATACTCCCTAAGCAGACACTAGAGACAACACACATACTGTCACAACAGACCTCTCTATTTAGGTCAATTATTAACTGAGTGCACTTGATGTTCAAGTTCTTACTGTTCTTGCAGTGCTTAGTGGGTGCTACGTAATTTATTTTTTTTTAACATATACATTTTGTATTTATTGCCTTATTCTACATGAAATCACCTCTGCACATACTCCCATATTCATTCAACCAAGATTGGTGGCAACTGGTCAGGACTTTGTCAGAAGTCTGATGGTCTGAGGTTTTTCTGAGTTCTGTAGTGATGTAAAGTCATGAAGATTTCATTTTAAAAGACCTCCTCAATGGTCCTTCCCTCCAGCCAATGAACTCTTCCCTCCCACAGGGTCTGGTGGACCTGGGCAGCTGGGCTAGTTCATCTCCACAGCCACCAAGCCCTGATGAATACATACATCTCTTTGGCCTATGTTCTCAGTTCATGCCTCAGGTCCTGCTCTTCGCACCACTGGGACTCAGAGGCTTTGAATTTAACTATGATTTTTAAGGACTTTCTCACTGAGAGAGACCAAGAGGGACATCACCTGTGGGTAGAAAAGCCTGAAAGGGGATAGTCTAATGCTACTCAGTGCTATTCCAGAAAGAGGAAAAATTGTTTCATTGTTTTAAAGTGGGAGTCTCCAAGAATCAAAAGGCTCACTTTCTCAAGCGCTTTGCTTGTGTAGCTGGTCAGGAGGTGACTGTAATCATCACCACAATTAGATAAAAAATTCAACTGTTTGACAGAGAACTGAAAAGTGCAAGATAGAACTAACCCAAACCTTAGTTCAAAATTGCAACAGTCACATGAAATAGCAGGACCCTCTTCACTATGCAGAGGTGCGTATCAGGTGGGATCATGGTGGTCTCCACTCCCTGCATAGTGAGCCACTAATGCTCAGGCAAGGCCACTGCACGTCACATCCACCTCTTGGCACCCGTGCAGAACAACCCTCTGTGGTTTCTGAGCTTCACAAATGGCATGGTGCTACCTCAGAAATAGCATGGAAGGGTGAATGCTCCTTTTCTCACAGGTTGCTTAGTGAGCCATTTGCCACCAGCCAGATGAACTTCAAAGTGAGTCAGCAGCCTGCTGCCACTTTGTCCTCACGATGTTGAAAGTGACTCAAGCTGAGTTGCTTCCTTGCCTTAGTCACTATCAACGAATAGGGGTAAGGCTGGAAACCATTTCTTTAGCTGTGATTCAGCTCCATTCCAAGCAGGGACACAGAAAGCAGGAATAAAATAGCCCAGGCTGGCTCTTGCTCCTGCAGTAACAGGGGTGGGCTTCACCTGCTTGTCCCTGCTCCCCATTACGAGCAGTCTTGAACGACAACTCAGACAATTATCTACCAAGAATGACACGGGTGGTGTTCATAGACAACCCCCTGATTATGGCTACCATGATGAAGCAGAACGGCTGTTTTGTCATGACTTCACATGAGCAAAGACAACCTTGCACCAGCAGCTGGCTTAACCCCCTCCTCAAACAATCCTGGGATAGTGTGTGCAGTTGTTAATTACTTGGGGGAAGATAGGAGTGAAAAAGTAGCTTTCAAACAACTAACATAATTTCTGATGATAATCTTAACTACATGGCAGTGACCTAAATTTTCTGATGACAAACCAAAAATCCAACCATAAAAAAACTACTTTAAATATGAAAAACCACTATTTCTTACAAAGGTGCTGAAACATGAGACTCTAGGGGACAATCTCACCACCTTGTTTCAGCCATCACTTAAGGCTAATAACAGAAAACCAGCCACACAGAGACATGGAGTCCTCCAGAAGGTGGTAAGAACAGCCTAACTGGGATCTTGGGCTCCTTTTATCCAGGCATCCAAGCCAAGTGCTGAAAGCTAGTAGTGCAAAACCCTCCTCCATGCCTCTATTACAGAAATTGGAGACTCATTTTGTTTAAACAGCTATGTCCTCCTGAGCAGACTGTCAGTAGATTGTGTTTCTGAGCTATATGTTCTGGAGGTGGACATGTGTTTAAACCAGCAATATGGCTGTGTGCATATTGGTTTGGGAACAGGCACTCCTCTTCTGCAGACATGGTGCGAAGCTATTGGCAGGGACTGGCAGAGCAAGAAGGGACCCAAAGCTTTTGAAAAATCAAAGCAGGATGCCTCTCCTTTTTTTTAATTCCCCACTAATCACTTCAGTGATCACCAAATTCATCCCCATGTTCCCATTTGGACTTTATTTCTTTCAGGCCATGCGCGTGACAGTAAGTAACTATGTCTGATCAAGAAACAAAAGTTGTGGCCTCATAGGCACCGCTGTGAAATGAGGTAAATCTGTTGGAAAAGGGAAACTGTGGGCGGTTCTGGAATAATTTTGCCTAGTTCCATGTTCTTTGTCCTCAGGACAGCTGTATCAAAGCACGCACTTGGCTTAACATATGTGGCCCCCATGCTTTTGGGCTGAGTTTTCCTTTCCCAGGCTGCTCTGGCCGCACAGCCTCAGCCACATTTTTCTTCCTGCATAGGGTCATGTGCTCCCTTTTTTTTTACTCATCTTTTCCTGGATTTTACAACCACAGGTAATAATCACTATGAGGTGATGTCATGAAGATGTTAATTCCAAAAGTGGTGTCAACCGTCCAGGAACTCTTTCTTCTGGGAGATGCTAAGCTTTGAAAATGTTTTCAGAAAGAAATTCCTCCTAGCGTTGCATTTGCTTGAATCTATCCAACACAGTATTTCTAGCATGTGTCTTCTCTAAAGCATAATCTTAACCTCAGCTTTTAACTTTTCAATCTTGAAAAATTATTTTTAAGTGCACAAATGTGCTCAACTAATTGTATTCCTACTAATCAGTCTTTTTTCCAGCTTTAGCATACTTATGACTCAGTACCAGTAAAATCAGAACTAAGACTTTTCTAGGCTGCAAAATGGATGGCAGCATTGTTTACAACAGTCAAAAATGGAAGATTTTAGGATTAAAAAAAAATACATAGTAAAAGGAAAAGAAGTGTATATATTTTCATAATGAGCAGTATTTTGAACATATCTATCAGGTACCCTCTGAGGAAAAGGGATAAATCGGGTCATGTGCTTCCACATCCACAGCAGGGAGCAAGTGGATACTAGTTTACAAGTTCCAGCATAAGGATATAGATAATCTGGTACTCTAAAATCACTCATCACCCAGGAAGAAACTTAATCCAAGCTGGTGCTGTACTATTTTTTAATGCTGCCTTTTTTTTAATTTAAAACATTATTTACTTCCAGCTTGCTGTTTGTTGTCCTTACTCAACAGCCTCCAAGGTGGATTTTATTGGTTGTTCTGATTTATCAGCATAGCATAATATTGAGTGTAGAACCTGATTTACATCACAACTCCCCAAGAAATGGGAAGAAAGGGTGTGTTTTTTTCTGTGATGAGCTAAGATAGGCACTATAGCCTGTTATGCTCTCCTTGCCAGACTCTTAGCACTTGGGACCTTAATTCCATCCTCCAAGGTGAGAGGCTGGTCTCTGCCTCCCTCGGCCACACATCTCTGGTGAGCAGAGAAGTCTGCACTTGTCTGAACTCCAGTTTGATCAGAACAACCAGCCTTTGCTGTAATACACTAAAAAAACATTAACTTATTGCAGTGTTAAATCATTCCTACCCAGATAAGCCTGGAAGCATTTAGTTTTTTTAAAGAAAGAGCATGAGGAATGTTTATTTCCCTGCCTGCTCCATAGTTGTGACTAATCCTTTTAACTGAAAGACTGCATTGCTTTGCAAATTGGAAAATTAATTTTAAAATGTTTACTTATTATTGAGGATTTAGGTTAGGCCAACACTTTGGCTAAGTAGCTCCAGTCTCAGGTCTTGTCTCTCCTTACTCACGAAAAACTCTTTTCAGCTCCTGTCTAGTCTTAATTACAGCTGCAGCTGATTTCTGAGTGTGTTCCCTAGGAGGTCTTTTCCTTATAAGCTTCTCTACTGGTGCATTTTCCATAGAAATTAAATTGTGCAGCATTACCTCTTCCTCTGTCTTTGAATCCTTTTTATTTGGCAATTTTAGGTAAAAACCTTCCAACCTTCCTGTTATTCCTTTTTGCATTTACCAACCCCTGCCAGTACGTGGGTCAGGCTTAAAAAGGAGGGATAATTTTGCATGTAGCTTGGTGGCAACCACCTGTGCATGCAATGCTTACATGGCACCCCACACCTTGAAGGGCTTGTAGAGGGATTCACCTCCATCCTCCTGAAAACCCCAGGGATGGTCCCTACAGCTGGCAGGGCACATAGAGCCACCAAGCCCTTGCTGCTGGTGGCCTCATGCACTCAGCACCCTCTATTGAGCCCTGGAGAGTCCAAATGCCAGCTGTGGACCCTCAAGTGCCTATCAGAATCATGCCATCACAGCACAACCCACCCAGTTCCCCTGCTGCTGCCTGAAAGTGGATTTGAACATATGCTGAAGCTGTATTGAATCCCAGGAGGCACAAAGGGAGACCTTATCACTCTCTATGGCTATCTGAAAGGAGGTTCTAGCAGGTTGGGGTTTGGTATCTTCTCCCAAGTAAAAAGTGATATGACAAGAGGAAAAGGCCTGAAGTTGCATCAGAAGAGGTTCAGAGTAGGTATTTGGAAGAATTTCTTCACCAAGAGGTTATCAAGTAGGCTTCTTCACAGGCTGCCCAGCAAAGTGGTGGAATCACTGTCCTTGGAAGCATGCAAAACTGTGTAGATGTGGTACCTGGAGACATGGTTTAGTGATGAGCATGGTAGAGTTAGGTAAACCATTGGACTCAATGATTTCTGAGGTCTTTTCCAACCACAACAATTCTATGATTCTATAAACTAGAGTGGACAGTCCTTATCCTTTCTTCAGGGATGCCTGAGTAAGCAGCAGGGAACAATAATTAATTCTTATCTACCTTCCCCTAGGAACACTGTCTGTGCCCTTATACTTTACATATGAGCTGATATACACAAAGGTACATGCTGCATTTTCTAGTTTTGTGATTCAAATACTTCTTCGGCAAAGTGCCAAAATTCCTTGATGTCACTTCAGGTTAAACAGAACCCTTATATTGTAGTGTATCAATTCCCTCTTAGGCACAGTCTGAAAATCACTTGGGGGTCTCCTGTGGCCCCTGGTGCTATAACTGTGCCGACAGCATTGGGAGCATTAAACTCATTGCCCACGGTAAAGCGTGGGGAGTGATACCCATGTTCCTATAACCCTTGTATGGGTAGGATGAGCTCATTAGCCTTCTGGCAGTCATCCTAGGAGAAGGACAACTCTGATTCCAAACCCGGGCAGATGGAGCTCATTTAGCCCTGTAAGGCCTTCCATCTAAGAGTCTAAGTGTCCTTACTCTAATAAAACCTACATCCTAAGGACTTTGCTGCCAGCATCCAAGCTTGCTAGGCCCTGGCAGATGAACCTTAGGACTAAAGGGTGGGTCCAGCTCTGCGCATGCTGTGTCTCACCTAAAAAAAAATCCATTGCGCAGTCTCGAGGGTGCTATCCACTATCCTCTTTTTATCAGTGCGCTTGGAAAAGGCGCTGATGAGGAGTGTGGGTGGAGCCCTCCCCGGATCTTTGTTCGCGAAGTCTAGCCATACATACATACAATTCCCTCTTCTTTGCCTTACAGTGAAATTTGGCTGCTGGAAGATACCATTTGCAAACTGGTCTCCATCTTCTCCAGCTAGAAAATGACACTGAACATCTGTCAGTCTCCTGAACATGTGTGTTATTAGATCTGTGGCTTAACTCTTAGGAAGTTCTTCCAGCCAAACCTTTGTGAAGTCTTCATATCCAAGCCTCACTGCCTCTTCTCCAAGATATGTCTATCAGCTGTTAAAGGAGATGCAGCATTGCTATCAGGAAGGACTTTTTGATCATTCCTGATGCCACCAAGGACCAGGCTCTGAAACATCTGTATGCTCTTAGCACTGCAAGACCAAAGCGAGCTAACACAGCTTGTGCTCCCACTAAAGCATATGCCCATTGTCCAAGCTTCTGCAAGAATTAGGCATTTCTTCTCATGCCTTGACCTGGATTAAACAGAAACTGGTCACTGAACTGTACCATGGAGAAATGAAATCAGTCCCAATATGAAGATGATGGTGCAGAACATTTGGCACCAGCAGTTTGCAACCTCTGCTCCCACTGATTTTGAGAGTGGGTGCCCAGCACCTTACAGCTGCATACTGAGGAGGAGCTGATGCCAAGGCTCTCCTGCACCCACCCATGCCAAGCAAAGCAGAGACAAAACTCGTGCTTCTTACAAACAAGTTTATTTGCATTTCGACTGGAGCACAGATTCTAGATATAGATTTCTTCTGCACAACAGTACAAGAGCCAGTGCAAAATATGCTTTTTATTATTATTCATGTACAAAAAAAAAAAAAACAAAAAACAACCCCCAAACCCAACAAACGAAAAGACAAAGTGTGGCAGTATTCACTCACAACTGGTATGCCTCAGCCTCCAACTGATCCACCTCTGCTTGCCCTCACCCATCACGCCAGCTTTGCGGGCAGCATTGCCTGTCTCCTACAGCTGCATTGTCAGTGAAGAGGTAACTCCCTTAGCCCTTTGGAAGGTAAACACTCACCCCAAGCAAACTGGGACAACAGCAGGCTACTTTAAATAGTTGGACACACCAGATGCTCACCAATGTGTCTGCCCAGCCTGGGAGCAGAAGAATTTTGAGGGAATGGGGAAAAAAAAGTTACAAATCAGAAATGCACAAAAAATTAGGCACCAGTTTAATCCATTTGTTAAAGAGAGGCAAGGATGTCAAGTCTGCTTTCTCATTATTCAGCCACAGTAGTGATGATCAAGGCCAAACACTCCCCACTTTGAGTACCCTGTGCTGTCAAACAGATTATAATCCCAAGAAAATATTTCTAATAGTACCATAAAGTTAAACCATTTCATTACTGCAGGAGAAAGAGAAATTACAGTCTGAATACAAGCATTGTTTGAGAACACTAAAAACAGCCCCTGTCCCAGTCATCCACCAGATGATTGTCAGAATTACAACCAATGCTTAAGCAATACAACATCGAGCTAGGAAAGTCATCATATGGTTGTTCTGCTTAGGGAGTAGCTTCTACTAATTTACAAAGCATTGGGCAACCTATTTAACTAATTTTCAGAAGCTGCAATACAGAACTGCAGTGTTAGTACAGGAATATGCTTATCTTCGCCAAGGCCTGGATTTTTATTGCAGAAAGTTATTGAATTCACATCACTCCAAGTGTACCACATCCAAATCACCTAGAACTGCTACTATGGACTTTTACATTTCTATCCAAGGAATGGCTAGGTTTCGAAGCCCGATCAACCAGAGTCTTTTACATTGAACTGCAATTAAACAAAGCAGAGTACCAGTTAAAGCCAAAGAACACAAGTACTCAGCACATATATGTGTTGATACAGTACAGTATGTATGTGTGTGTATATATGTATATGCTTAAATATGTTTATGTTACATTATAAAGAGAATGCCATTCAGGACTTCTCAACTGCAAGAATCATTTTACCACTTCCAAGTCTTGAAACCTCAGCCTATTAAATTTTACACCAAGACAATGACAACTTCAGTATTTTTCAGATTGAATTATTTCTATTTTAGCCAATTTACCAAGCAAGGCTAGCTGAAAGAAGAGAAGCTTTAATTTTAGTAACAGCCACCACAGACAGATGGCACTAATTTCTATCACCAGATTATTTGCCCCTTCCCTGCCCAGCAGTTGTGTATCATGGGCCCATCTATAAGTTCTAAGACCATCACCAGAGTCATACTAACTGATCCGTATCAATTTACTCAGTTGTCAGAGAAAATGCCGCAATTTATGAAATAATTTCAAACAGACAGTGTGGACCTGACAAGAGCCCAGGTTTATACTTTGCAGTACTGGCTGGAGTCACGTTAGGTTCAATCATGTGATTGTTCTGCCTTTTCATCCCCAGCAAGCCCACTTCTATTCATAGTGGCTGTCATACCACATACAATCTAAGAGCTAGACAGTTTGGGATACCATACTACTTATTGTAATCCTAAACCCTAGACTTTACAAAGGTCTGCTGTACAAATTGCACATATAGAGCTGGAAAAAAGTCGCATTTAAATCCCTTTGAGCAGGAGGTTTCATTTGTTACTCTTTAAAAAAGAAACAAGAGCAGAAAATAGAAGGCTTAAGAATAACTGCAACAGGCACTTGAGAGAGAAGTAAAAACAAACCCTTTTGGACATTTTGATGAGGGGAGCTACTCATCTTCTTTGCCTTTAGGTTATCTAGAATTTAGACATCTAGCCCAGACTAATAATTTATGCTTCCTCTAGTCTTGAGGAAACAAAAGCTTCCTTCTGGAGGGTGTCACATCCTCAAACAGGGCAAATGAGTCTCTCCAGGGATGGCAGACCCTCTAGCTACAGGAAGAGCCTAAGGTTACCTGCCACTTACACAGGTGAGAAGTCTCTTTCTGTTTCACTCCTTGCATAAGCCACTTCCATAAATCCTGAAGGCTTTGCTTGGTTCCTGCATGGGCAAACTCACCAACTTCAACAGGGCAAAACTTTGCTTCTATGTTTTTGGGAGGCAGAGGGGTAGGTTCGTCAGCAGTCCAATCTCGCATCGACACTACTCTGAGCACTTGCACTAGTTGCTCAGCCACAATGTTCCATGGCCAGTTTGCCCATGTAAAACAACCAGTTGGTTACAAAGCATCAGGCAGCAAATGCAAAGAGCTCAACATCCCCAGAGATGCATCACGACCTACACCTTCCTCACACAGGGCAGCAGGGGCAAAAGTGCTGATCTCTCTGGTGACCGGCAATAGGACACAAGGGAACAGAAGGAAGCTGTGTCAAGGCAAGTTCAGATTGGATATTAGGAAAATGTTCTTCACCAAGAGAGTGGTCAGCCATTGGAAAGGGCACCCCAGGAGAATGGCCATTGCACCGAGCCTGTCTGAGTTCAAGCGGCATCTGGACAATACTTTTAGTCATACAGGTTAGTTTTAGGTAGTCCTAGGAGAAGCAAAGAGTTGGACTCTATAATCCTTATCCATCCCCTCCAACTCAAGGCATTCTATGATTCTAAGACCAAATTCAATCTCTAAATTGAAGTAACTTGACATCCTCCTAGAGGTCAAACTAGCTGTGCTGCGTCTTCATAGGCATGTGTTTTATTTCACCACAATCCTCCACATTTCTGCTGGGACTACAGAAGTTCAACAAGGACCAAAACTACATTGTTGAGTAAGCATAGGCCTTACACACACATTAAAGTTACACAGCTTTTCAAACAGGTTAACAGATAAAATGGTAAAGCCCACCTAGTATGACAATATTGATAACCTATGGGACAGCTTACTCTGGTATATCTTCTCACAGCATGGAAAGGACAAGAAGATATATTGTGAAATTCACTCATATCAGTATAAATTTAATCTATTTTTTAAAAACCTAAATCTAATAAAGCTCTAAAGGAGAGTTATTTTTGCTCAAAATCAATGAAGCAAGCACTACTGAAACACTATGAGAACTTTGTCATATAATTCTTTATAGGCAAGATGTGCTTTTTAAATAATCAAGAACAAGTTATAGTTTTAAAAAATAAGCAAACAGTTCTCAATCCCTAAATCTGGGAGCAAAGTTACCTCTATCCTTTCTTCATGCTGCTGTGTTTCAGTATTGTTACATCCCCAGAATTACAGGACTCTCCCATGTAAGTGGATATGGTACAGGCTACGTTCCTAGCAGCTCCAAGGTCTTGCTTTAAGGCCTTCCCTTCAGGTCAGATCCACCTCTCTGAGTTGCATGTCAACAACAGTCATGCCATATATTGGGCCAGTATTACAAAACAGGAAGAAAAAACACAACTAACAAACATCTTCCAAAGCACATTCCACAAAATAAAACTAAGAGCTCATGGTACACAGAGGCAGGTTGGTCCCACCTACTCACAAAACAGCTAGAGTTTATTCTCTGTTTTGGATGGCAGCTCTAACTGTATGGTCACAAACTGGATGCCTCAGTGCCCAGGGCCAGGGGCACAGCCAGGAAGGTGACTCAGGCATCAAGTCAGGGGCAAGATTGACATGGTGTCATCTTCTTCTCAAAAAGATAGCATTTCCCATCCTTCACAAAAGCATTTCTTCCCCCAGACCTCCCCTCGCTGTCAGGACACCACGTACAACCTTCTCACCTACATAACCTGGTCCTCAACCAAGAAGTCTCAAGCTCCTTCACTTCAAGTGGGAGGAATTCCATTATGCCAAAGCCTGGGCAACCTTTTTGGAGAAACACTACAATTCGTCGAACATCCAGGACAGCCAGTTGAGCAAGAATGTGCCAAGTAGGCGCTGTTACTCAACTAGCTGAGTTGGCTGAAGGTTTTCCCATTGTAATACGATTTGTCTATTCTAGTATTATTTCTGGTGCGAAAAAATTGGTGGGGATGGGTGGATTTTTTTATTTTTTTTTTTGCACAAAACTTCATGCTTTTAATGAAAGAAAGGTTGCTTTTCTCAATATTTTGCTGTTTATTTCTTTTGGGAAAACTTGAAACACATCACTTTTGTCAGAAAAATATCAGTCCATGTCTGTCCAAATTCCTCTGGTGTCAGCTGGGAGCTGTAATTCACAGGCTGCATGTCCCCCTCTTTCCCAGAAGGCTGGGCTCCTGGGCACCCCTCCAGTCTTCATGACGCATTCCCCCTTTGACTAACCCACAGTAAGAGCATCATGTGATCTGTAACCCAGCCAAAGAGCTTGGCTCCAAGGGAGACACAGTACACAAGGCACTCAAACGGTAATTTCTGAGGTTTGCAACAGTAGCTCAAACTGATGCTGCTTGAAGGGCCAAATGGATTTAATTAAATGTTTCCATTTCAAAAGGCTAGAACATTTTATTCAGTGTTTTCCAGCTGACAATTTCTCATTTTTTGAAAAATTTCCATTCCGGGAAATTTTTTGGTATTTCAGTTTTCCATCTCCATTCAGGATGAAATTAAATGTTCTAGTATCAGAATTGGATGCTATATGGACATTTGATTTGGGAAACCTGCCTTATTAATTAGCTGCCAACAGTGAAATTACTCCATCCATGACAGAAGAGTGTGATCCAGTTTGCCTTTGATATCATTGGAAGCTGCTTTATCAGCTTCATGGAGCCTGGGCTAGTGTCATAAAAGACCAAGGGAGGGTGGGGTTGACCACAGCTGCAGATACTGGAAACAGGAGTCAAGAGTGAAATAGCAAGAATGTAAGATCTGTTACCTGGCCTCAATCAAAACTCAGTTTTACTTACTTTAGTGAGTAACAGAAGGAAAATTCATTAAGATTAAAAAACCTAATTCCCAGTTACAGTAAAGATGGCTGTTAACACTATTCCATAGTATGAGTATAGTATGGAGTGAAAGGACAAGGGGCAATGGTTTTAAATTGGAGAGGAGTAGATTTAAACAGGACATTAGAAAGAAGTTCCTCACCACAAGGGTGGTGGAACACTGGAACAGGTTGCCCAGGGAGGTGGTTGAGGCCCCATCCCTGGAGGCATTCAAGGTGAGGCTTGACAGGGCTCTGAGCAACCTGATCTAGTTGGGGATGTCCCTGCCCACTGCAGGGGGGTTGGACTAGATGACCTCCAGAGGTCCCTTCCAACCCAAACCATTCTATGATTCTATGAATTTGTCATGAACTCTAACTTTCAGTGTTCAAAACATTTCCTCAGAAAATCTTCATGTACTCCATTCAAGGAGACTACACTAAAGCTAACGATACAGTATTGAACTGCTTGCCTCAGGTTGTTTATCCTCCCTTGAGCCTCATAAAAATTGTTCTGTTGGATGAGTATTACAGAAGTTCTGTCAGGAGGGACCAAGATCTCTGGACTTTGAGAACATCTACAGGCAGAGAACAGCTAAGAGGGGGCTTTCAGCATTGACCCTCTGGGTGAGGACTGGGCACCAAATCCATCCTTTGCATTGCCAAATCTGTTTTTGGATGTAGCCCCAAGCCTTCCACCTCAGAGTAAAGAAGGAGCCCCAGGAAGCCTATGTCCATCAGCAACAGGGTGTGTTGAAAGTAAGAGAGCACTCATAACAGTAAATATCTCAATTCACCCAGCCATGAGGGTCTAGAGAATTGTTTTTTGTTTATCTTTCATTTCCCTTTAGTATAAGGCAGATGTTTCTAAATAATAAGCAGAAACCTCAACAACTTTTAAGACTGAAGAGGAAGGGAGGAAGGAAGAAACATATATGAGCTTTGAGGATAGTCTCAGCTCCAGCTTCAAAAAAAACCAAAAACCCAAACCACACACCAGCAAAAATGTATATCTGTAAAAGCAAGTTTTTCCTTAAGCTGTTTGGTAATTCTTAGTTCAGAGGAGCATTTTATCCAGAAGGTTCTTCATGTTTCCAGTCTAGGTTGTAGCAATCTCAGTGAGGCACTAAATTTTAGGCTGTTAAAAGTCTTTCTGTGCAGCATGGTCATTTTAAAATGATGTGGTAGCCATCATTACTTTCAGCTGTAACAAAGAAATGCAAATTTTTTTCATTGTTTTTAGAAAACAGCACAGGCACAGAACTCCATATTTTCTTCTTAGACAGTTTGCACTTTTGTTCCACAATCCATTAATGAAATTCAATGTTGAACATCTAGGTCAAAGCATTTACATAAAAAAATACAACATAATAACATGATTTTACTAGAAGTTTTCTGTTCATTTATGTCAATGGTATCAATGGATTTAGGAAAGTTTTATAACTATAACTGAGAGGAAAGCAATGATCAATCGGTCTATCATAGTGTAAGTTGATGTAACACCTTGACCTACACTAAATTAGATTACTTATCTTTCCAGGATAACAGCACTGAGGTTCTGATAACATTTAGTGCAATTGAAAGGAGAAATTATCTTTAGAGCCACATGTAATAGTGGCAGCAATACATACCTTTTAATGTGCTGATAACAAAACAAGATTCATCTTGGAAGTTTTGCACCATCTAAAGGGCAAAAAGAAAAAACAATAGAAAGTAATTTTGGCAATTAAAATCAAGGTTCTTTCAGTGCTAAGATAGTCTTTAGAGGAGAGGTATCAAACAACATTTGGTGTCCAGTCCTACACAGTCCTCAGTAATCCTGCCTACAAGATGATTAAAGTACATGACTGACTAATTAAGGTCCTTGCAGCTGCTAATGTACCTAAGAGAAGTTCATACTGAAGTGCTTCCCTGGAACTGACCTAGCTAGTTCAGTATTTTACCATCCTGTTTGCTGCTCTTAATCCTGCAAGTTCTTATACCACTCCAGTTAGTCTAACTAAAGACCCTGCTCTTCACTGCCTTCAGTGAAGTTAAACTAGTTTAGACTGGATGAAGACAGGCCCTCTCCTAAAATCTAACAATGGTAATAATACATTCAGCTGAATGATGAAGCTCAGTTGAGCTTACATTAGCATCTGAAATAGTATCTAGAGGTGGTCAGCCCTGAAAAATGGACTCCTTGCTGAATAAAGGAATATACTGAAAAGCCATCTCAGCAGTGTCCACCTGTTATTTTGGCCAGACATTAGTACAGATGCTGTGCTTGAAGGAATCATTTACCTGTTGACATTTTGTTGAGGCAAAGTAATCTTAATGAAAGTGCAATGATAGGCAAGGCAGATCATGGAAAGTAAGATTAGTATCTAAAGTTATTTGAGTTATTCATGAGGAACTAGATTTTCAGAAGGCATGCAGGTTCTAGTGAGGCCTCTAACTCAAGAGGTGAGTTAAGAGATTCAGCTGACTTCAGATCCAATCTGAAATGCTCATTTAAACTTCATCCTGCTTCCTCCCATCTTAGAGTAGCTGTGTGGGACAGAGGAGCTGAATTACCTCCAGGAGATGTCTCATACAGCTGGAGCAGATGAGAGACACCTAACTTCAGAGGGGAGGTGACCAGAAACTCTCTGATCAGCTCAGAAAATCCAGCTTTAAGCAAAAGCCTTCTCCAAGCTATTGAATAGCATTCTAGTAGAGCACTCTCCAGCTGTAAGTTCTCACAGTAAATATCCTTTTCATCTTGGACTAATCTCCCTGTTCTCTTTTGAGTTTAGCATCCACCCCCTGCTCCCACAAATCAAACTTCACTGGCCAATCTGTGTGTCTGTGTCTAATGATGCATGAAGTACATTCATAGAGTGCCTCACTCTTGCCACTATAGTACTAGAACAAGAAAAAAAATTATTAAAAAAGCAATAGACATTGTTAATAATTGACTTAAATAAATACTTAAAGCCTTATACTCAAGTTGGTTCAGGCAATTCCCCTACCAAGAGTTGCCTCCAAGCGCTTTGCATCCATAAAGCATAAAGTTTTCAGATTTAATCAGGCTGAAATAGCAAGGAGACTTTAGAAATAAGCATTACAGCCTTCAATTTAGGCTCCAGTTGAGACCTATGCTCTGCTTCATTTGTTTTAACAGTGTTTCTTATAAATGAAGCTCCTTAAGTGATTCTGGTGCATGAATGAGTAAGTAATTTGAGGGGGGAGCGGGGAGAGGAAGAAGGGCAACTCACTATTAACCTGCAAGTTAATGGAATGGACTAAACTAAGCCATCATATAATGGGACACAAACAGCTAGCAGAGGCCCATTATTGTGTGCACCTACTCTAAATCAGCACAGCACTGACTCTGACCCAGTGGCTGTAATCACTGGCCAAGATGTAAGACTAATTGCCTTATGAATTTTCAAGCTTGCTTTCTTTAGGAACTTTTCCTATTTAATTGTAAAGATTTTCACTTTAGATCCTCACTTCAAAATTTAAGCAGCCACCATAAAAAGGAAATTATTGGGTTTTGTCATGTTTTCTTTTACTAAAAAAGGCTCTTTTACAAAGCAAAGATCTTAAAACCACACCAAAATCAATGGTATGCATGAAAGATTTGCTTTAAATGTTTGCTTTAATTTATTGGAATTAGTAACCCAAAGTAACCCCATTCTAACTCCAAGAAGTTCAACAACTGTAACAGCTCTGATAGAGTTTGCATTAACCACTTACCTCATTGCTCACTAATACATGGATCCCTGTGGGTCCCTGCCGATAGATCCTATTTATCTGCTGTGGAGAAATGCTGTACAAGTTTGCAATCTTTTCAATTAATTCCAGCGTGGTCAATTCTTCCAAGAAGATTGCATGATATACTGCAACAAGTTAAAAGTAAGTGGAGAATTATAGAGCAATTCTAGAATAGCAACTACAGGTAACACCAAGTTGCTCAACGTCAACCACCAAAGGGGTTTAAGATCAAAGTTCAAATCTTGACAGTAGATAAACAAGCTTAGTAGCTTTAAAGCAGCCCTCAAACATCTAGCTTGATGATTTGTTGAGAAATATCCAGTATTTGTATGCAGTGGGCCAATAAATCACACCTCACTTTTGCCCAGAACAAGAAAAAAACCAGGGACCAATGACAACATTTATCATGGGGCACATCTTAACTTATTAAGATGTTCCTATTTTTGGATAATCTACTTTTACTGCTTCTGGCATTTTAAAGTAGATTAAATGAAATAGCAAAACACAGTATTGTGTTACACAAAAGTAGTATTTTACTAGATATTATCCCCTTGATCCCATAGGCACAAACCGAAGACTAGAATGTATCAAATAACTGTAGGTGACAGTATTATTTTTTTTAATCTCCTCCAAATGGTAGAAATGATCTGATAGAAAAGCCATGCCTGGTTAATACTAAGTGCAAAACTAAGGAAATTTCTGCTCTTATTTGACTGCATCACATTATGAGGAATAGATAAGGGCAGCAAGTCCCCCAAAACTTCGAACTTTCAATAATTAGAATCTCACTTTAAGGCATACTGATCTTCCATTTCCCAGAAATTTTTCAAACAAGCCATAATCTAAAGCAAACTGGGGATGGGAAGGTAGTTTTTAATGCTATGGTCTCTGTTAAGAACTGAACAGGGATTTTGCTGTGGCATTCTGCAGACAGCTTGTAAATTGAGTCTGTTCCCCAGGTAGATGGCACCAGCTGGAATATTTAGATTGACCAAAGCAGCAAAGCTAAGATAAACAGGACCTCTTGAACCACTGAGGACACCAAGCTGACCTATGCAGGAGCTCAGACACAATATAACATTCTCACCACATAAGTGTTTAACAAATTCTATACACAAAAACTTACCACAAAGACTGCCATCTCCATTTTCTCTTTTTTGGTGGAGATGGGATCTGTTTTGCTCTGGTTCTTGACAGACATAAATTGTCATCTTGGGCCTTACATTTCTATGGATTATTAAAAAACAGGGGTGAGTTATTTAGTATACTAGTCAGCTACCAAACAATGAGAGATCAGAATCACAGAATGTCCCAAGTTGGAAGGGACCCACAAGGATCATGGAGTCCAATTCCGGTCTATGCACAGGACAATTTCAAAATCACACCACGTGTTTAAGAACATTGTCCAGGTGCTTCTTGAATTCAGTGAGAGTTGGTGCCTTGACTGTACTCCTGGGGAGCCTGTTCCAATGCTCCAGCAATGGATATTTTCCTAATATCTAACCTGAACCTCCCCAGGCACAGCTTCATGCCACTCCCCCAGGTCCTATTTCTGGTCACCAGAGAGACTAGATCAGCACCTGCCCCTCCTTTATCTCTGGTGAGATAAAACCAACTAAGGGAGAGCCTTGATGATGGTGACTAGATGTCAGGAGGTCTAGTAAGAGCCCCCTTAGAGGTGGTGGTACAGTGCAGAGGACCTTAATCTTTTCAGGATCAGATAAGAATAAACAGTTTACAGCACTTGCCAAGTAGCTCATCATACCTGCCTTTACTGATCTGAATCCTGCCCAGCTGTAGAATTTATGGTGTTATTGCAATAAAAATAAGTTTGAGACGTTTGAGGCTCCAGGGGTTGGTTGGTTGGTTTGTTGTTTGTTACCTGTGATGGAGATGCAACACAGGGTATTCTAGACTGTCTGCCAGACAAAGTGGATGGAAGCTACCAGCTGGTAGCAAACCAACCACTGGAGATCCTCATTATGCTGCTTCATTTGGCAACATTTCTGAGCTGTGATCTCTAAGGTAACCTCTCTGAAGTGTTAAAAGGAAGCTTAAATGCTACAGCTCCAGGATTAACTTCTAGTAAACAATGAAATTACCAAGGGAAGCTGACATAAAAAAAATAGGAAGGAAGAAACACAAACCTTCCTTTGATTGCATTAAAGAGCCGAATTCCATCAGCAGGCCCACAGATTTGAACAAAATCTTCTTTGGACATCTTCAGTAAGTCAGCACCTACATATTTCAAATTGATTTTTTTTCAGAAGTTAAGCAAATCTTAGCTTCCAAACTGTGTGTATGGGCAGCAGGAAAGGGCAGGGGAGAGAATCCACAAAACTAAATCAGACAGATTTGCCTAGAGAAGTTGCAAATTCAGAGAGGTGTACACCGCAAATCAGTCATTGTGAAACAGAGAGCTAGAAGCTGCCAAAAGAGCAGTGCTGCACTGAAAGATATTCTAGCCAACTCAGAGAGAAACTACATATTTAAGATTGGCCATTAAATAGACAAAAATCTTCTCTAACTGCCATGTTCATCAGGTTATTTAACCATGTTGCAAGTCAGAGAGAGGCTCCTCAATGTTTCAACATGTTTAACAACTCCACCTTTCCCCATCTAACTGCTGTGCAAAACTACCTAATGGGTGGGCACAGTGGAGATGCAGCTGAAGATGGAGCCAGACTCTTCTTAAAGGTGCACAGGGACAGGATGAGAGGCAGCAGACAGAAGATGGAAAACACTGATTAGGTATAAGGAAAAAACTTTTTCACTGTGAGAGTAGTCAGGTGTTTGAAGAGGTTGCCTAGAGAGCCTGTGGAATTTCCAACCTTGGAGATACTCAAACACAACTGCACAAGGTCCTGGATTGCTTCAAGCAGGGGATTGCACCTAATGAATTCAAGAAGTCCCTTCCAACTTAACTTACTCTGTTCCATCTTTATTTATTCTATATTTCTACAAACTGTCTGGGCAAGTGCTAACTAATCTAAAAACAGAAGAACCATCACACTGGATCAGACCAGTGATTCCATAAACAGTGGCCAGCATCAGATGCTATTAATATGAGCTGCACTTACAAAAGAAAATAAAGACAAAATAATTGGACTGTTTAAACTCACCCGAAAAGCTTGAGAAGAGTCTACAGAACGGAGAGAACCTATTACGATGAAGCCACTGCTGAGCATCTTGAATAGAAGCAGAAGGAAGGAGATGCTACATTGCAAAAAGAATAAGAAGGTCTTGAAATGAACTGTTCACCAGTGTCCTAAAAAAGAAAAGCACCACATTAACATGATCTCAAGTACTTACATCATTGCTGGGAGGCAGGAGCTCCACTTGGTGGGTTGGAGAACTGTTGCTAAAACAAATTACATAAAGTTGGAAGAGGAAAAAAAAAACACAAAACATTATTTTAAATTTTACATTGCAGTGTCCACCCTCTTTGCCCTACATTTGACTCCTCTGACACAAATTAGATACCAACTTGGCTTTTTCATCTATCAGGTTCTTTTAAAATGGGATCCAAAATCTGAACCAAGGAAAGAAAAAAGATAAATCTCTAGTTGAGCCTTTTATTGGTCAGTTGAGTTCCTACTCAACACCAAGGGAAAAACACAGTTTACTGACCTCATTCAAGCTTTTCTATACAGGTGACTCCCTATTGTGACAACATCTAAGCAAAGAAATTATGATGTACAAGGGTGGCTGAATTCAAAATCTATAGGAGCCAGAAATACCCTAACTAAATCCATTGTCTAATAATGACTCTTCACAGAAACTGAATAAAGGACCTAATAATTCATCCATACTGTTGTCTTAAATGCAATATTTGCAACTCAACTATATGGCACAAAGACACATTTCTACTAAATCCTCCTAAAACACAGACAGGACTTCAACACATCAAGGAACAAAATTCTCAACAGGTCTCTTTACTAACACCAATTTTTGTCATTTTAGTGTTTGTCCTTATTCATAGGTTGAAGTTGCTCACTGAAAATGATACAACATTGATTGATTAATGAGCTGTGTAGGAAGGTAACAAGGCTGCAGAGACTTAGAGGAGGAAAAGAAAGGCCTATGCCAAATTCCTAGGGCAAAGTATGTTGCAGGGAGGCTGCAAGAGTATTGAGGGACTTTGCTGCATATTTCTGTCATCAGTTATCATCTCAGGTGTTTCAGGACCACTAAAACTATGTCTATGACAGCTATATTAACAAACTAAACAGGCCTCCTGTTAGTCCTTTGTTCTGGAACAGCTTCTTGAAACCCAAGCTGCTTTATCCCAAACAGGATTTCTTTACATCCCATTCAAGTGGGTATTCAGTACCCCAAAGCACCTCAAGACAGAAAGGAAGAAAGAAATACCAACTCTGAAGAGGTTTTGAAGGCTGAAAGCCTCTTGGACTCGTCAGAAAACACTGGGACTTGGTGGTACATGGTATGGTGTGTTCTCTGACCCCCACAGAATGGTAAGAGAGGAAATTCATGGCAGGAATTACCCTGGTGATCCTCTGACGCTTACCTCCCAACCACCAGATATGCGGCAGACATACAAACAGTACTCTGCATTACAGGGAATGCCTGGATGGAAGATGTTAGAATGCTTTGTGGGAAATCTTTTTCCTTTTTCTAGGAAGGGTGGTCCTTGACCTCTTCCTCCAGGGCATGGAATGTGTGGAGACACAAAACATGCACACAAAGGCTACACAAAGGCTATCATATCAACCAGAAAGAGAAAGCATTTATTTGTTACATACCCATCTCCAAGGTTGAAGCTGTTGGGAGAACTGTTGTAGCTTGGAGATGGAGCATTGTTCATTTGATAAGGCACATCTGGCCAGGGGGAGCACTGTTGGAAGAAAGGCAGCAGGGATACTTTCATAAGGATGGAAATAAAGGATTCGATTCTTCTCGTACCACATTCATGCTGTTGCCACGCCGCTAACTTCAGCTCATCACTCCTGCTGAGAGGAGGAGATGGGCCATGGATTTTCTACACTGCTCTCCAAGCAGGCTGTCAGGGGGCTAGATTGATTCCAGTTGTGCATTCCACATTTCTCCCATTTCACAAAGCCTGTCCCCAAATAACACTGGGCCAAAGTGTCCACAGCTGTAAGTGAGAGCAACGCCAGCAAGTCAACTCAGACTGAAGGCAGCAGCGATGCAGAAATACCCCTGGTCTCAATTATAAATACCTAATTAAATCCAGGCAAGAGTGACAAATACACTCCAGTGGCATTGCTTCAGGTTTATACCAGTGAAAGAGCAGAATCTGAACCAGCCTGCTGAAACTTCTGGCTATTAGTCAAAGAGCTGCAGTGATAAATGGGTATTAGATGGAGAAAATTTAAGACAGACACAACGCTATTAACAGCATTCACAAATATAGGTCAATCTCCATATTCCCTTACAGTAGTGTAAAACCAGAGCAACCCAGCTAGAATTGGTGACTCTGTTCTGAATTGAAGCCACTGTAATCAGTAGAAGATATCTAGTCCTGTGGAAGCTCCTGCCATCAAGACCTCAAGAAAATACTCTGTGGTATCCTTGTTTGTAGTCCTAAAAAGACAAGTGTAGCTTTGGATTTTTATCATCTCCACAAATATTAGCAAATATTTTATCATCTCCACAAGCACTAGCAAATACTTAACTCTTTGGCAACCCACATTTCTCTGTGCAACATGTCAAAGTGCATCAGAGCTCACAGGGAGAGTTCAGGATCTGCCAGCTCGGTAGAATTGGGTCTGTGTACACAAGCGCCTTGTTAACAACCACCACGTTGAATTACAAAACATGCTGCTTGCTCCTGGCAATGTGAAGAAAATTGAGTGGGAGGGACTGGATTTCACAAACAGGAAGTTTATTTAAATTAAGAAAAAACCCTCATTTTTAGAAGTCCAGTAAGCCACTTCAAAAAAACCCAAGAACTAAATCAAATTACAAAACATTCCCATAGGGAGAGGGCACAGCACTTCTAAATCATTTTCTTGAGTCCTGTTGCTTTAGTCATTCTGCAGCATGGGGTAAGCTTATATATACACATTCTCTATAGCACTTGCACCAGAATATAAGACATCCAAGATAGTCACAGAATACATGTCAGAATCTTCTGAGCTCTTGTATGTAATAGTAGTTTCATGGGCACATTCACAGAAAAACAGATTAATAATTCAATCAGACAGCCTATTCATCTGTTCAGCACCCCATCTCCAATGGGAGCTTTTGCCAGACAGTTCTGAAGAAAATACCTCACACAACTGGCATCTAAGTGCCATGACAAGTGCCTGGGAGCATAGCAGAAGACAGAAAAAACGCTTCTTTTAAAGCTAAGCTGTTAAGGGTTGGTTTACACCCTGAAACATAAGAAACTTTGGCATCTTTCACAAACTTCAAAAGTGAGAGATTTTATAATTTCACTCTAACTCTCAATTTCAATCACATCTGGGCATACCTGTCTCTACAAGACAATCTCCAAGGCTCAGTTATAGTGCATTTTCTCTCAAATCTATCTCCAACATCCTGAAGTAGTATGATGTGTCTAAATTGCTTTACCTCTGTGAGAATAGTTGTCTCATAGGAAGGCTGATACTTCTCCTTCTCTTGGGTGGTCTTCTTCTCCATTTTTTCCCGGTCAGTCTTCTGTTTTCTGTCTGCTCCTTTAGGCTATAAGCACAAGCACAAGCTTTCCCTTATGCCAAGTATTACCAGTTCGAAGGCAGAGGCCAGACTTTTTTATTTTGTAATCTGTTCATAAAAGTCTCCTTCAGATTTATGGGGACTCTACATATAGAGCAAGATCAGATCTGTGGTTTATAGACAAAAATATTAGTCAAACATCTCTACTGTTTTATAACATTCTGTATTAATGCCTATTGCAATTCCAAAATAGGTTGACCAGTCATAAGATTTGATACCAACTATTTCAGACCATGAGCCCCAACTGGTATTTGCATCATCTCTCCAGGAACAGGAAAGACACTGCTCGCAGGAGCAAATCTGAAGCAGCAGATCCTTTGAGAAAACAGATCTGTGAAGAGCTTGATATTAAGTGGCTACAGGTCTGCTTGCCCAGATCAGGAGCTTCAAACATGCTTTGTTTCTCAATCTTTCTATCCTCAAGGAAGCATGGAGAGGAACTGCTGTAACAAGCAAAGGGTATTTAAGATCCCGAAGATGCAGTCTTTATTGTTCCTGGAGGACTGAATCAAAGAAATTGGAGATGCTATAACATCTTGATTGCTTAGGAGTACCACAACACAGTGGATACCCTAAATATTTCAGTATTTGTGTAGTGTTCAGGGCACAATGGGCTAGCTAAGACTTGATGCAGCGATTGGGTCATTTGAATTTAACTAGAATTGTTGTGTCAGTTCAGTGTTTGTATGCAAGAGTCCCATTGAAGATCTTGCGCATATCCAGTTAAAAATATGTTCTTTTACACCACTATTGGCATCACTCCTACACAATTTAAAAATGGTTCATGTTCCTGTGTCTTATTCTAGTTGATGATGAAGCCTCATACCTTGAACACTTTGATCTGGCAGCTTGCAGAATGCAAGTGTTCTGTGTATTCACCATTTTCATTCTGCTTAAAGGTGTCAATTTGCACCCGGAAGGGTACCCCTTTCTCTCCTCCATGTTTCCGTGGAGTAAATTCTGTGCTGATGCAATGTACCTGGCAAAACAAAAGCTGTGCTCATCTCTGGAGACAGTTGGAAGCTGTGACATCTGAATTTCAGGTTTTGCTTGAACAAGAGGTTTTGGCTCCTCCCAAGAAACTAAGAGAGGCAGAAGAGTTCAGACGTTTTTGTTTCTGTTCCTCAGAACAAAACAATTAGAAGAACAAGCAGCCCAGAAAGAAACAGGGCATCAGGAAGAGCATCTTCTGACTTAAGTACATTCCACATAGAGATTAAAAACAGATAGTTGGCATTTGGGATAAGAAAGAGGAAAACAAGCAAAACTAAAAGGTTGTGAACAGTTTCCTCTAGATAAAACCCATGCTTAGAAAGCAACATTTTTTTTATTAAAAGAAAATCACTGCTGTAGCAGATAGTGCTCCAAAGCTAGCAAGTAGCTAGACAGTTGGTTTAGCAAGTATCCTACAAATTAATTATATATGTTGATCACTTGGAGTTTGTATATTATCATTAGCATATTTTTCTCTTCTTTATATCCTGGCTACCTTAACTATCCAGGTCTTTATAAAATACTTCATCATTGTATTTACCACAGGAAAATTACTTCTCTCTTACCTGAATGAATGCTGAGGCTCTCTTTGATGGATCCCACAGAAATTCAACAGTATTCAACTGGGTTGGGCTGGCCCTTGGATCCAAGATACCAACTGAAAGCGGAATATCTGTAGAAGAAAACCCCTAAAATTTTAAAAATATTAAATTGAAGAAGAGAAAGCATTTCTATACAATTACAAGACGCATGTGAAAAGCCAAGCCACCAGTGATATATCTATTTGAGCCCTATAGTGCTAGATCTCCTTCCCACCCAAGGACACACAGGATTTCTAAGAGAGCAGAACCTAAAAAACCTAAACACACAGACAAACACTCCATACATCATTTAGCATCTCACTTTCAAACGCTGCACAGGAACCATAATGAAATAGTCTCACCTATATCAAGGATGCGGTCCCCAGGCCGACTCCACCTCCAGCCCTCGAGCTGCTGATGCTCTGTGTACTGCAGGCGTCGATCATGAAACACTACACGAATGATGCTCTGTTAAGAAAAGACAGTAAGATGGACAATGTGATCCAGAGGCCCTTCTCTTGAGAAGATTTTTGTTCTCCAGCATAGAGGGAAAAATAAATTCACTATGTTTGTCACTCCTATTCATGAGAAGAGCAGAGGGCCCACCTAAAAGACCCATAAACATTTTTATCAAATTCCTGAAGGACCCCTCCGTGAGAGGGCAAGGCATCTTCTACTTCACAGGGCACATCTACACTGCATAACACAGCCCTGTCCAAATTTCTGGGATTCAGTCTGGAAGCACTATAGCAATGTCCACCTAATCTCAGGTGCCATGCCATGTAAACATCACTATACTGCCTCCACACCCAAAACAGTTCACATGGGGATAATAATGGATATGTTTGTACCATGCCCTAACCCCAGCATGTCCCACTCTGATTAGCAAATGTGAAAGCCAGCTCATCTGTTCCCGCACCAGTGGAGCTGACGTGCCTAGACACCTTGTCAGTGGGAATTAAACTTGATTCCAGCCATTAACAGCCAGTCACTGGATTTGCCCCAATGTAATTAAACAAGTGTCGACTAGGAAAACTTCTGTAACAGGATAATTTTCATCTCTAGTCTGCAGTGGTGCAGCCATGTCAATAACTGGAGGAAAAAAGCTGGAATAAGAGCAATCCCCAGGGTAGATAAGTCCAAAGTACTCCTAACTAATACATCCTTTTCTATATTCAGAGTGCTACACTTGTGTGAGTTAATGACCTCTTAAATCCCAGTTTCTCAAGTCCATGCTGCTGCTAAGGACTTTTATATCAAAAGATTGAGCAATTTTTGCCAATGAACCTATCAAACCCTAGCTCCAAGAAGCAAGCAAGTCACAGTGGAAACACTTGCAGAATTGGAATCCCAATCCACAACCTTCCTTAAATGGGGTCAAAAGATAAACAGGGAACTGCTTAAACTTGGACAACAGTTGAAATCCAGTTTGGAATCCAAATTCTGCAACTAGTCCCCACTTCTCAGAAGAACTACTGAGGCAAAACAGCCAAGAACTGGGGAGAAGAAGGCTTGAAGCTTGGATTCAGAACCAAGGTCTAGACCAAAGTTTTTGAATTTGAACAGTTTTGGGAGGGGAAAAACAAGGACAACAACAAAAATCCCCAAACCAAACAATCAAGTTCTGTATGCTCATAATTATCCCCATTACCAAAGTAAACTAGAGCTATGCAGAATCTGCATGGCAGAGTAATGCAAACACCAGGGTCTTCCATTCAATGTGTAACAACCCAGGCATGTTGCTGGGGCTGAGAAGGGAGACAAATCTGCTTCTCAGCAGTTTTGACTATGTTTACCTCTAAACTTCGGGATTCCCCCGAACCCAATATTCACAGTGAAACTCTGGGGTCATGGTCACAAACACAATAAAGGTTCCCCTGAAGCTGTGTAAAGGCAAGCTGCATAGTCCCGTGAAACTAGCACTCAACAACTCTATCAGCCCAGCTCACATCAAAAACAATGGCAAAGTATTTTCCATTGTCTCAGTGTGAGCAGAGTCAGGCCCTTCAGCAGAGGCTGTTATGTAGTAGCAGGAAGAAAAGAAATCTATATTTCTCCTTACCTTTACATATTTTGTGTTTAAATCTTGAAACTCTCCCAATTTCCTATTCTCAAGTAGACGGATTTCATAAGACTGACCTAGAGTTTAAGGAAACATTTCCAAGGTGTTTAATATGTTGTAGCAATGAGAGAGTCATGCTGGCATTTACGTGGCTAATAAAGCATACGTTTGATCAGGGAAAGCTCATTTTTGGTAACACAATGCATTTGTCCCAGTAATCGAGTAGACAATAAAGAACAGCAGAAATCTGAGGGGAAAGTCTGTCTTCTGGCAACTAAAAGCCCTCAGTTAGAGCATTGATTACAGTGTGTCTCCTAGGGTTGCTACAGTTTTCTGGTCACCCTTCAGAAAGACATCAAAGCATTTGAGACAGGTGTTCCCCCATGTCCCATGGCTGTAACAGCACTGCCTTTGTCTGTCCCCTCTGCTGAAACAATGGTTGTGTGCAGAGCTGCTTGCACAACAGGTGTAGGCACTATTCTACAGAGAACAGACACTGGGGCAAAATCTCACCTTCTTCAGAGAGCTGTCAGAATTGTAAGGTGTTTCAGTGAACCAGAAATGCAAGATTTGCTCCAAAAGGCCTTGAATGTGGCTGCCCAGGGTATAAATGCTCCTTCAGAGATGCATGTGGAAGCAGCAAAAGGTATCACAACACCTCACCAGCCTCAGCTTAAGGAATTTAACCAGTTCAGTAGAATTCAGCTAACTGATTTATGAAATACCATTTTCCTCCAAGGCTGACAACAGACAAAGGAGACTGATGTCTCAATATCTTATGCACAAATGGCTAAGGGAGCACAAAAGCTCATTGTATAGGACTAGCTCTTTACAATAAAGCTACAGCTGGTACAGAGGCAGGACAGGATCATTAGGATTAATGAAGCATATGTATACTTTATAGCCAGTTTTTCCTGTTCATCTTGCTATCCTCCCTTTTACTGAAAAATGTACAAGGCAGGCACCAAGAAGGAGACAAGTTTGTGTTTTCTGGCTCAACCAGTAAGTCCACAGAACTGGCCCTGCAGAAAACTGCAAAGTAGATATATCTCCTTCTAAGCAGTTGGTACCAGCAGAGATAAAAAAATGCTACATTTCTGGATCTGAATCTAGAATACAAGACTTATGCAGCCGATGTGTCAGAAGGGCACCATGTTCCAGGCAGATTGCCTTTTGGGAATCCCAGCTCTTCCTGTTGTCCACATGAGTAGAGACTATATCACTAGAATGCAGGGATCATTATGCTTATTCAGCTGGCTGGCAGAAAAAAGAAAAGGACAAGAGAGGCTATACTGAAGCCTCAAATATTTGCACAACACTCCTACTGATGTCAATAGGAGTTCTGCAAACAGGAAATGACCCTTGAATCCAGCTAGAAGCTTAGGGCATGGGGAGAAGGGAAAATAAGCTGTATGAAGTACCAAATTAAGCACTGAAAACATGCATATATCTTAGCACATCTCTTTGCATGTAAGTAAACCAAAACGGCAACAGTGACCTTCCTTTGAAGATTGCTAGACAACAAAAGGCCTGAAATTGTAAAGTCTCTTGAGTTAAAGTTCAAAAACCTCCATGTTCCCACTGACACAAGTTAATATCGTCCATTTGGCAATTTTTAGAGACATACCTATCTCCCCACATAATCAATACTGTTGCATTAGCATAAAAAGATTAGGCTCAGGTTCATAAAACTGGTTTTCTCTCATAGAATCATGGACTCATTTAGGTTGGAAAAGACCCTTAAGATCATTGAGTCCAACCATTAACCTAGCACTGCCAAGTCTACCACTAAATCATGTCCCAGAGTGCCACATGTACCTGTGTATATGTTGTACGTGCATATCTATTTTGTATGAAGTACTTGGCTGCTCAGTGGCTCAGGTCAGGGATAGGGGTCACAAGCTATATAGTGATACAGTTCACTTCCTCAAACAAATTTAGACAACCAAGTACCTCCTGCACTTAAGTTCATTCCTATGCAGATATTGGGCTAATTAATTATTACACAAAATTAATTTAGGATTTGAGATCATGAGCATCCAAGAAACACTAAATACATCTATGACTGTATTCAGATGTAGTTACAGAGACAGGGAAATTAAGTGGCATGAGCTGTGCAATAAAGGAAGGCAATGGTAGAATTAGAAGCACTGTCAGCTATTCAACCGGTGTCTCAGGAATGAGCAGGTTGTCATCACACCTCTGTGCAGATACACTCCTACCTTTTGGTCAGCCTGATTTGCTTATTTGTTGTTCCAATGAGACAAAAGAAAACAATGGGCATAAAAACATTGGCAGTGTTCCTTTCAAACTAGCATCAAGCACTCAAAAGCTCTGCAGCATGCATCTTCCAACCACTTGCATGGGATAGGAACAATTTGCAACCTGGCAGACAGTGAGCACTACACATCTCCTCCTGATGCGAGGGATTCAGTTTGGATGGAGTTAGAAACAGATTCTACTCACTGGTAAAAAACAAACTGTAGTGGAGACAGAGTTAATATTAAATGGAAAGCCAAAAAGGAAATAAAATGCTCTGATGAAAGATACATAGGTCATCTGATGTAAGTCCTGGAACTCAGTTTACGCCATGAAAAACCTCAATCAAAATAGTATGTTATGCTAACTGCTTTCTCCTTGACCTCTTAATGTTTCACTCCAGTTACTGCACAGAACGATTATCAAAACAAGACTGCTCCCAGCCAAGCTTCAGAAAACATGCAGTTTATTTCCTTCTCTGTGGTGAGAATTTGGTCCTAATTCCTCACAATTCCTTTATATACAAAGGGTTTGGTATTGATTCTGAAAGATTAATTCTCTCTATAACTTATTCCAGCAAATTCATTGCTTTGTGGCTAATGGTACCCATAATTGATTGCTATAGCATGGACAGCATTCAGAAATCAGTACTTTTATAACACCAAACTGCTGGGATTATATTGTTTCCTTCAAAATACGCCTTCCAAATCTTGTTTGCTTATGTTTTCCACCATCACTACCAGCAGAACTCCTCAAATGGTGAATTACAATCTCAGTCCTGCAATTATAACAACTGCAGAGGAACAAAGTCTTAAAGGGTCAGTACTTGGATGCTGGAAAGCACAATCCCTCTGCAAAGTAAAGCAAATAATAGCGACCTAACCTGAAGAAAACTGAACCCCCCGGCGTCAAAGAGGGCAAAGAAGTCACTTAAGGCTCTGGTACAGAGATCATCCTGCATCACTGACTCACCAGGACTAGCAGGCATGGACTGACAATTTTCTGTTATAACTAAATCAGGTAACAGATCATTGTTACTGAGATACCTAAATCTGAAAGAAATGTGGCTGCAAGTGTGGCTAAAACAAACTGTATTCCCACTTCCCACGACAGACTGCAACTAGCCAAGCCCAAAATACAGCTGAAATATAGAGTTCCCCCATGCTGAGTTTTTCCATCTGTTTGGATGGAAATATAGGTTAATACAGGTTAGTCTTCACCTTTCCAAGTCAATGCTTGATGGTAAAGCTGGAGACAGGGGCAGAGGGTACCAATGCTAAGACTCTGCAATAATTTGATTGAATGGTCTGACCCTGACCAGGGCAGTGTCTGGTCCTGAGCTGACAAGGGTTAACATCCACTGGGTTTAGACGGAAGGAAGAGCCTGAAAATAATTTTGTGGCAACAGAGAGCAGCAGTAGCAGTTTTAGAGCAGTCTCCCTTTACCAGAAGGATATTGAACATTGCTAAAGACCAGCAACTTCGTGAAGCTCTTTTCCTTCCATGCTGTCAACATTGGCCATAGCTGCACCACCACAGGGCAATACAGGCTCAAGATAGCTTCAAAGATGGTGACCAGCCTGGCCTTTGGTCATGTTGTAATACTGAACATGTGCATCCAAGGGCACCTAAAGTATCTCTATCACAACCTGAAATGAAGAGGACATTTTTCAAGCACACTCCCAGCATAGCAGCCTCCTGCCTGCATGTACGACCCAGTGCACCCTTCGCACAGAGCTTATCAGGACCTTCCTTCCCTACCTCAGACAGAGAGCAGAAGAGTAATAAATATTTAGAAAACCACAGTAAATTCCTGAGATGCATTTTGTCTCCCAGCTTCACTAAAAGCTTCAGGGGCACCAATAAAAACCTGGGTGGTGATGATACACTGCAATTTGTATTTTGAACAGACATTCCCTGAGCAACAGCAAATTTATGCAATCTCCTCCTAAACTAGAGTTTGAGCAACTCTGCTTTACAAACAAGAGTAGTATCCAGCAAGGTAGTAACCACCCAGGTTCAGAGAGTTCCTGCTTGGTGATTCATAAAGCAATTGCATCTATCTTAAAGAGGATTTATAGACTGTTTACTTTTTTTCCTAACTTTTATTGTCTTTGGTAATTAACGCATGTTAAATGCAGGCATGACCACCTAAGCGGGGACAAAACAATTGAAAGTCAACAATCTGCTAGGGATGAAAAATAGTTTAGTTCAACATGGGAACGCTTTCACCCACTCAATAGGTACAAGCCATAACAACTTAACTGATTTCCATTACTGGAATTTAGTCAGCCATCAGGAATTTTAGGCAATTTCGGATTATAAAAGAGTATAATTATATCAAGTTCAGAGATTATTTGCTATACAACCACAACAACCTGTTTGCTTTTTTAATTTTGTTTCAGTGTTAGGTTTCAAGGGCCCCTTGCACGACACATTTTGTGGTTTTCTGCATGGTACACAGATAGGATATACTAATTTCCAATTAGGATGCTGATGTTCCAGACCAATATGACTCAGGCCTTAATCTAGGCAAGTAGTCTGCTTGCCTTTCCAGCAACTAATTAAACACTAACCTTAGACTAAGCAATACCCCTAAAACCTGTGGAAACTAAAAAAACAGCTGCAAGCCCACTTTCTCAGAATGGATCCACACAGCACTAGACCGAACTAGCCTGGAAACTGTTTGATTATTAAGCCAAGCTGGCCAATAAAAATTCCATTTAGCAACTTTATATGGACATCTAAACAGCACACAGATAAAGGCAAAAGAATGCTGACAGTCAAATGCAGCATGCAGCGGGGTGGGGGGAAGAAAGCATTCATTCTCCCCAAGGAAAGCACATCCAGCATGCAAGAGGATCACCTTTGAAACAGCCAAATGCAACTATTCAGGGCATCAGGCACACACAAAGATTCTTCTGACAAGAAAGATCAATGAACTCCCAGGGTAAACAGGCAAGAGTGACAGAGTTGGCATCTGAATTTGCGTGCTTGATTGCCCACACCTTTTCAGCCAGACAAAAGTGAAAATAAAACTTAGCATAAGACTTGCTGAAGTGTCCCATGCAGATACCCTGCAGGACAAGGAGGAAGGGTAGAAACCTCCCTCCCCATGCAGTTGCAGCCTCATTTGACAAGATTTTGTCGGAGCTTTTATGCAGTGGATGTTATGAATTCACCAGCTACACAATAGGCCACCCTGAAAGCTCCCACTATACCAGGAATATGGAAATCCTACAAAGGAAGACCAACTGTGGGCCAGGAAACGCAAGACGAACACAAGAGTCACGCTGACACAGCAGACCCATCCTGTCCCACATCCCATCTTCAACACAGCATTCAGTTACAAGCAACCAGAGATGGAGCAGGCAGAATACAGCCAGCCCTTTCCTGCCCGTATCTTTCCAGTTTCTGTTATTCAGTGTCCAGATTGTATCCATATCAAGCTGCCTAGTCATAACCAATACTCACAAATTCCTCTTACGCGTGGTCTCCTTCCAAAGTTGCTTATACCATTGCAATAAGAACCATAATATAAACATGCTTTGCTTTAGCATTGACAGTCTTGCCCTTCACCTGCCTCCTGCCTGTTTCCTTTGGCAGCAAAGCTACCTTAGCTCCACTGTGCTCAGTATCCGACTCCACCAATGAGGATACCTGCCCTACTTGCCACTACCACCAGGGTAGCAAGACTATAGGAACACAGCAGGAAAATTCAACTACAAATTCTAACACATCACAGAGCTTCACTGTCATCATGTCTCTTCCTATGTTTTTTCTTCCTTTTACAATCTCCCTCAATTCAAGGGGGTTTCTTTGTCCCCTTCTTTCTCTTTCCCTACCTCTTTCTTGTGGGAAAGTCAAGCACATGCCTCAGAACCATGTTTTCTAGAGGAAAATTTCAGTGCTTATTTACTGTAGGAACATTTGGCTGAGCCCTACTCTTCCCAGAGTTTTGAAGATGGTCTATTGCACAGGTGGTGCTTCATAGCTAAAAGCCACTAACAGAAACACTCCTCACTTACAATGGTTTCCACTCAAAAGAGAAGGATGTACATTTAATTCCTCCAAGACTACAGCCTAACTTTGAATCAAGGATATGAAATCAGCCAGTAGACACAGAAACACTCCCAGTTGCTGGGCTTCTCTTGTATAGGCCTCATCCACTTTGTTGGACCCCACCTAATCTAAGCCATGGTATAAAATTTGGTTTTTAATATAAATTAATCAGTGGAACAAATTATGGGATTCTGATGGAAAGCTGAAAACAATATCAGCCCTATGAAAATAATTTCTTCCTCTATTTCCACTCCTCTAGCATGTATCTGAAAACACCCAGGACTATCTTAGAAACATCTGTCCAGCTCAGAAAACCTCAGCCCCTCTGTGTAAGTAAAAAATACAGGCTTCTTCTGGTTTCAACCTGTTCTAAGTCAATTTGGACAACAGGTTTTATAGCTCTGTAAGAGTAGCTTTGTGTGTAATATTTACTTGAGTTTCAGATAACTAAGAAGAATGGTCCTGGGTAAGGGTGCTGGAAAGGGATGCAGAAGAGCTGAGTACAACTTCTGACCCCACCCAGCAGCTCCCTCATATACCCTCAGGAAACTCACTTCCTTCACTGTATTTCTGCAGTAAGAAATGGGGAGAAAGCAAGTTCCACTCCTGCACATCACTACTCAGTCAGTGCCTACCACTGACCAGGGGAGAAGACGTAACTGGCAACTGTCCTCTCAAAGCAGACTGAACCTTTGGCAATGATCACAAATGTGGCACCAAGCTAGGACAAGAGCAATTTCACTGCCCAAGTACTTGCTGTCTAGTTCAAGGAAGACATAATAAATGCTAGGTAGGAAGCAAAGGTAAAAAATAGGTGGTTTTTCCCAGCTCTTTAGAAAAAAAAGTATCTGATATTACTCCTATAAAAACAGATAATCATGTCCAAACTACAGCATTTCTTAAGCTTTTTACTGATACATAAAATATGACCTTTTAGGACAATGCAAATTAGAGAAAGTTAACTGAAAAATTTCCACATCTTCTCAGACTGATGGGTACATTAATACAAACAACAAATGCTGTAAAATCACAGGGAAAAATTTCACTATCATAATCACAGGAATCTCAAAGTAGATATGGATAATGAATGAACACAAGAAGTGACATGGAATATAAGGAAAAAAATCTTACAGGTATTATTTTACCTCTCACTACACTTACAGGAACTTCTGAGCACTTCTTTCCTTCACAGATATTGAAGATTTATGGAAGTGGGAGAACAAAACAGAGTCTAGGGGCTTCCAGTAGGAATTGTGCATAGGCTGCAGTCCAACAAATTCACAATCCCAGTTGAATTTCATCCAGATGTTAGCAACAGCAGAAAGGATTATAAAAAGAAAACAGCCCCTTGGTTAAAAGACAGCTGAGATTCTTGCTTCCTAAGGACAACAGAAGTCAGATGCTTTACTTATGCAGAGGTGCCCTGTCATCTGAAGAAAGATTCATAGTGAGCTTAGGGACAGTGTGGTTTGGAATCAGGGTTGTTTATCCTGGGCTGCCAAGTGAAGACAGAGCTGCCAAACATATGGGGAAATTGCTGCTAGCGCAATTAATGACTTCAACTGAGACATCAGAACCTACTCAGAGCAGTCTTCAAAGTCAGGCAGGAGACAAATTCCTTCTCCAAACATGAAGAGGTGCACCACAAGAACAAAAAACAAGAAGTAGCCAGTCTCAGACATGGGAGAGACAAACCAGCTACATTAGCCTTTTTTAAAACCATGCAAATGCAGGAACAGAGTGGAAAGGGGTCAAGGAGCAGTACAGTATCCACAACAATCAGAGATCAAGCATGCATAGGTGGGCAGCCCTCATGGAGCACCTGATGTTCAGTCTCAATGACACAAAGTACCTGTGCATTTAGACAAGGGTGGAGCACATGTTCACACAGGGAAAGCCACCAGCAGCAGAACTCCTTGAAATGCCCAGGGCCTGGTCAGCAATGGCAGTGATTGTTAGGAAGAGGCAGTTCTTAGCATGGGACAAAGCAAAAATATCCCCACAAACAGAGTTATAATTAAACCAGAAGCACACCCAGGCAGAGCTGGTCACTCAGCCTTCTCTACACTTCATTTAGGCAAATAAAGAATTGTTCCAGGAAAACTACAAACATTCAGACAGTTGTGATCCCATAAAAACTCAATTACGTAGGAGTTAACGTCAATACAAAACAGCTTTTTTCATTTACTGTAAATCTCAGTGTTTAAAATTGGTTTCTCTGGCTGCAGAAGATTAGACAACTGAATTTGAACTTTAGACATTTTTAAGGGAGGCAAAGGTTCTCTTTTGCCTTCTGTTAGAAGCGATTTCATCTCCTACCTAAGCAATTAGATATCAGCTTCAAGATGTCCTCTTCAGCTGCTCACTGCCCAGTGCTTTCTACACCTTTCTTTGAAGGAGAAACCAGAACATCTGCAATAAGCTGGGGCTAGAAAACACCCAGCAGATTTTAAACATAGCACAGTTTAAAGTGTACCAGTTTATGCACACATCTTCAACCTGGATACATGCCTTTGCACCCAAGGGCTGAAATTTGAGGCTTTCATTTAGGTGCGACCCAGACTCAAACTAAGTACATCTTTAGCTTCCTGAAGCATCCATTGCTTATGTACCTCTACAGCAACACTCTCAATATCATCACAAGTCTTCTCAGATGTTAGCAGTTTTCTTTCATGGTTTTAATTTTTGGCTTGATTTCTCAACTGTCTAGGACTGGCAATAAAGATGACTTCTGGAAGACACTGTAAAGCAGAGATGGCCAGCCTTCCTAACCCTAACCAGCTGCATACTAAAATCCTCACATGGCCAAGAACCACAAGTCACATACCGCAGACCTGGAGAACTGAACTCTACAGGCAGGTGATGGCCAGATATTCCAAAGTACTACTTGGGAACACGGTCGAATTTGTCACACAGCCTGCTCTCAGTGACCCTCTGCCATCAACCTTAACCACCCTCTGGAGTAATTTAGAACTGAGGATCTGAGCCAATCCCATGCTGGTCATGAAATAAAATCATGACTTGAATAGCTCAGCAGTCCACATGTGGTTCTGGCATTACAAACTGATTCACTTGGGCAATGACTTTCAGGGGTTTGTGTTTTTTAGCTTTTTGTTTTGTTTTTAAGGAATGGTTTCCTCACATTTATTAGCATTCAGATCTACTGTACGGTGCATGTTTCTTCCACGTTCCTCCTGGAAGAATTTCTGGAACCACCTTCATTGCTCCCATTTCTGTCCACGTTTGAAACTTGTTTCAACCAGTCATGGTCAAACCACACCCCACATAACTGCAGACCACAGAATATGCAACTGCATCAAGCCCTCTTGCTAAAGCAGTGGTTTGTAATATGGTTGCTGGTTGATCATTTGTCTGAAAATTCCTCTCCACAAGAAACACTGAAATAGTGCTAAAAGGTGGGGGATAGGTGATGTTTGTCCTGCAGACTTATGGACAGCCTACTTCTGTTGACAGATGTAATCCCTGACCAAAGGAGCAATGGCAGCAGCAGCTCCTAACACAGGGACAGCACCTCCACCAGTTTGGTGGACTGAAGGTAGAGTGGTGTTAAGACACCATAGGAGTAAGTCTATACTTGGTCTTGTTGGATGAGTAATCTTCCTGAAGTCCAGTAAAAGTTAACGTAGGAACTGCCCTAAGGATTAGCAAACTAAGATCATGTTCAATTTTTCAATTTGGGCTAGCAGGGCTCTGGCTGCAGTTTCATGAGGAATGTGGGAAGGCACAGGGGGAAGAGATTGGGAAAGACAAGTGTAATGAGTCAGTCTTTGGAAACCAGCTAAGGATTTTACTCTAGTTACTTCATTTACAGGCTGGTTCTAGAGCTGCGGCCAGCAAGCACTCCATTTCAGACTCAAGCAGATAAGTTTGGGAGCTTGCCATTGCCAAATGTCCCCAAGTCAACTTAACACAACAGCTAGGCTTGCTCCCTTACACTCCCTCAAAAATGCTTTCCCTGTCCTTACTGAAAACACTGGTTTCTAGCTAGAGTCCTCTCAACTTCCTCCTTCACCCTTGTGGAGAGCCCAGGCTAAAGACCTCTTCCTTCTCAATGCCACTGACCACTTTTGTGGGCCTATACAGCAAAAACCAAGGCTCATAAAAAGTCCACACGCTCCACAAGCCTGGACCTCTGTTTGTACACCACCACAGCCACTGGATAGCCCCTCTTCCTAAACTATATTAAAGTCTTTCAAATCTCACCTGAATCTCTCCACTGGTTCCTCTTCTATCTCTACTATGCAACTTGGCCTTCAATTTGCTACCCAGTTCTTTCAACTTTACCCAATCCACAGCTCTGTCAGACTTGACCTCTCTTCTATACCATTCTGCACATGGACTATCTCCTGAGCTGGTCCACTCTCCAACAACCATGAAAATAGCCATGCGTGGAGTGTTTCAGACAGGGAGCAGAGCTGCTTCACAATGACAAAAGGTCAGCTACTGAGTGATGAAGAGTTCCAGGTAGTAAGGAACATTTGGACAGCAAGTGGCAACAGTCATCCAGCAAGCAGAAAATCCCAAACCCAGTCCTCACAATTTGGGTAAGTAAACACATTAGATGTTTACTGCTTTGTTGGAGCTAGGATAGATGCTGTGTCTTTGTATCTGTCTTACTAGGAGCCAGCTTTGACTGACATACTTGCTAGCACAGATAGGGTGGAGGGACATCTATTAATGAAGTTACCCATTTGCTAAAGTAATCCATAACAAAACTCAAGCATACAAGGAAGAAGGGAAGTTTTATGTAACAGTGTTTGACAAGACCACGATAAGCAGAGAAAGAGGGTAAGGTGCATGGGTATCCCTTTGCTTACAATCATCATGAGGTGATAAGGTGTAGGGAATGGTCTAAATTGCTTCTTGAGATGGCTATGGCACTACAGCTAGGTCACAGTGCTCTGGAGTCAGTCAACTCTTCTGCCATGCTGCGAGTATTGGCTGCAGAGACCTGGGCTGCCTCAAGGTGCCCTTCATATAACTCCTCAGGTTCATAGAACACAATTCTATTAATGGGATTAATTTTGTCAAAGCCTTTAACTTACACTTAGCTAGCTCTAGCTCAGGCAGGATAGTTGAGATCAGTGTGGCAGCACCTGGGTAGATTTCCCTGGCTTATATTGAGCAGATCAGAACGAAGAGTTGCAGCACCCTCCTCTAGATTTGAGAAGTGATGGGCAAATAGCTACACAGCTACCTGCTGGGAAACTATAGCTCAAGAATCAAAAGTAGTTCCCACCAAGTATTGTTACTGAGAGGAAAAATTGACTTGAACACTTTAATTTTTGCTTTTAAACAGACACCTCCTATTTTTTATTCCAGAAAGTTAATGCATGAGGAACACAATTTGACTCAGATGTCACAAAAAAGACCAAACACTCTTTTATGTAGAAGTTCCTGAACAGAAACCTCTAAGTTAAATGGGAGGCTACCTGCCAGTTCACATTAATTCAAGGTAGACTACACATTAGATGAATTTACAGTTAAGGCATGCCCCTGCTACTGGGAAGGGTCAATGCTGAGAACAAGAGTGCAGTCAGTGGTGTGGTCTCTGAAGCAACCTGCAGGAGTGGAGCAGAATGGCTTTTAAAGTAGGTACACTGCAAGGTCTCAAGGGAAAAAAAAATCCATCTACATAGAGACAGCCTTAAATTTCAAGAACCCCAGAGCATCTTAGTGTAAAAAGGAAGACAAATTGCTTAAAAGCTTAAATAAATGAGGCGAGGAGGCTCTTGAGAAGGTGACAGGCAGATGCAAAGAGAAGAGGAACAGAAAGCAGTGAGCCATTCAACTGTCAGGAGATGCATCACATTTTACTAATCACCCCAAAGACCCTCTAGGAAAAGGTGCTGTTCCCATCCACTCTGCCAATCCAATGGCACTAAGGAGTGCCCACTTCTTCCCCTAGCCCCTTCCCGACTCTGCTCCACTGTACAGCTTCTTCCAGCCTCATCCCTGCTTTGTTCTTCCAGGCCTGTCCAGCCTCATGCTCTCCAGGGTGTGTTCTGCAAGGACACATTCCACCTTCCCCCCGAGGGATGAAAGACAGATGCAGAAGATATCCAAGAACTGGTGGTCTGCCAAGGAAACAGGTCAGTACTGTGTCAAGGTGAAGCAGGAGACAACTCCTTGCAATAGTAAGCAGGAGAAAGCCTAACACAACCTGGTCTATTTGCAAAGGCAGCAAGAGTCTTCCTTTGCATTGGAAAACAGACTGCTCTAGTTACACACTTCTTTAAAATTCATGGTATTGTGTAGAGAGTTGCCTAGCTTTTGCCTAGCAAGGTAAAAATGCAGAGCCTGCCTCATGTATGCTAAAATATTTGGCCATCAACTGCTTTTCACAACAGAAAACCTTTTACTCTGAAAGAATTGTGTTTCAGAGGAAGGTTCACTTCTATCTAACCTTTGATACGCCACATACAATCTTCTGGGGTATGCTGTATTTGGATGGACAAACTGAGAAGACAGTCACATATCTAAAGCATCTTTTGATCCTGGAAGACAACACAGTGCCAGCTTATATGACAGGAAGCGTCTGTCTCCTTGGGTAGAGCCTGCAGCACTTGGCTGATCTTTCTATGGGGGCTCCATGGGTCTACCAGCTAGCAACACAGATGCAGCAGCCAGTTGCCCCTGAGATCAGAGTCCAAGGGAGGTCAGGCCTCTGCTTTGTACACGTATTGAGAGAAACCTGGTCAGAGAGGAACCTGAGCGAGCTTCATGTTCAGCGCATAAAGCTTAAAGAGCTGGGGCAGAAGAGGCTCTTAACAGGGCAGAGAGCCTTCAGCTTGTTGCTAGGCTAATGCCCTCATTTAAAACCTGAGAGAAAACAAATGTGCTAAATTCTAGCATAACCTATGCCTGATCACCCCAGGATACACACACCAGAACTGCAAAGTAATAACCTAAGACTTACCACAGATGTGTCTGCACAAATTCTGCCAAAGATAGAAAAAAAATGCCTAGAGTGCACACATTGCTTGTTTATCCAAGAGTAAAAAATAGCCTATAAGGTCAATTATAAAGGACCTTTGCTGTTGTGAATCCCAGCAACTTGTCAAGTTAGGGACTGAGCAGAACCACAACAGTCAGCCAGTGGGAGATATGTCACACTCTGCCCAGACTGCTGAGGAGCCCTTGGATACCTGTTAACTCGTTCCCTGGCAATGCCCTTCAGCAGCACTTGGCAACTTATGATGTTAAGAGCCCTCCTCAACCCCAGATTTGCCAATCTGCTTAATTAATCTGGCCTTTTACAATGAAGGTAGGAGCCTGCAGTTTAAGTTGCCTGAGATCAAGCCAGTACCTGGCTACAGGGAACTGTGCAGGCTATAATGCTGCTTCAAGTCACAATTTAAATCAATGGTACTTCATTATATCAGTTGACAATCTGGTATATAAATATGAAAAAATCAGCTATTCCTCCTTTCCTCCATCCCCCCTCCTCCCAGTCTCCATCCCTCTTTTTCCTGTCCCACTGCATGCCAACCCCCTCCCCCCCCCAGTAGGGCAGAAGTCTGAGATTAAACCTCTCTCTCAAACTGCTCCCAGGAAATATGCCCTCCTTCAGAGTAGTACAAACCCTACCTTGGTTAAGGTAGGTCAGGGTTTCTTCGTGTAGCTTCACAGCAGGTGATGTGGCTGTGCAGAGGACATACTGAAAGGGTGGCAGTTTGGCATCATTCTCAGGAGACAGCTGCGGTTCTTCCTGCTTGAAGATTGGCAGCGCAAGGACATCTCTGCAACACACAATTCACACACATTTAGTTAAAGACTTTCAAGAATATCCTAGCCTCATACTGCACTTGATTCTCCTGTTCTGAGATAATGGAAATGGTCTCTGGAGTACCACTGAGTGATGGTGTCTAAAAAATAATTTGGTATGTATAATGTAATAATGCAACTTCTGCCTCTAGGATGCCAGCAAGAATACTGCATTAGTAAAATAGAATATTTCTGAGAATCTGTTTTTAAAACATAAACCCAATTTACTTTCCTGTTAAGTAGTCTTCCTGATGAGGAAAAAAATACCAAAAATAGATTCTTCACCCTTGGGGAAGTACTTTTGTTTAACAGTTCTTGGGTGCTCAGATGAAAGCCTTTTGGGGAAAAAAAAAAGGTAAGAAAGGGCAGTTTATTTTGACAATGAAGTATCAGATTAGTAAAATGCCTACAAGTAGCAGCCAAGGTGAGGAGCAGACACAGCACTGGTGTAAAAAGGAGATATTCAGGTAAACGATGGCATGAACTTCTGGATTAATTGACTCACAAGATCTTCTAGGACTCTAATAAACCTGGTCCCAAGGAATTTTATAACTCTTGTCAACATTTGGCTAGCTTCATAAATGCACACATAGGTGCTCAAGGAACAGCTTCACTAGGACTCACACACAGTCCCAGTTCTTGCTCCTTCATAAAATATTCACACTGATTTGCCTGCTAGTTTAGTGTCACACTGATCCCAACCCCCACTAATCCCCAAGCAGAACAGAATTAGCAAGGCTGAGAACACAGATTAGTACAAAATGAGATGTCATGAATAAGAATCCTTATCTCAGCATGCCTGATACTGAAGAACCACATTAGCCCTTTCCCATTACACTAACATTTCTGATCATTGTGTCCACGTACTTAAGACCCTTAATATCCTTCCAAATTAAGAGGTTTGTGCTGAACACAGAGACAGTTAAGAGTAAGAAGTAACTCCTTCACCCCACCCCAATTTCCTCAAGATATATGAAGACTCGAGATGTTCGTTACAGAGGCTGTACTTCTGCTCATTTCAGTAATTCCATATACAAAAAGCTTTAAGAAAATCTGTTTGGGAATATGCAGTATGTATAGGTGTGCTCCCTAGGGAAAGGGCATTGAAACTTTTTCCTTGCCTTTTCAGTTAATGATCCACCCTGTGTTCACCTGTAGCACCAGCAACCTTGCAGGCTACCCAGGCCATGAGTGAAACAGTGCAGCAGTTTATATTATTTTATGCTGAAGTGTCTGGTTCAAATAGAGGTACTCCTGTTTATGGCAAAATAAAGCTAGACAGCAAATTGTGCCATTTCAGATACAGAAAAGGAGAAAAAGAAACACCCATCTCTGTTTCCATTCTGTCTTCCAACCCCACCCCCTCTATAATATCACCAACTCAAAGGCATCCAGAGCCATTTGCTTACTGGCGTTACTGACATAATCACAGCTCTTGCCTAACTGCAGCCATAGAGAGGGTTTTTTTTCCTTTAGTGATGATGATTTACTACAGTAATGAAGTGACAGAAATGCCTGCAATAGATTTCAGAAATAGATAAGCACTGTTCCACACACACACAGGATCTCGTACTGCTCCAGAGAGTCATCTCGCGTGCCTTGGATGCCGACATTTGCTCTTGGCACATTCGCCTGCACGATGCTATTAGAATGTGTGTTGGGTCAAAAATTCTGAAGCCTGAAAGTCTCTGTAGTTCTGCACAAAGGCACATAAAATCTGACCCAGGTTTAACAATTAAGGGTGAAGAGTCTGTACACCTCTTCAGCTGAAACATTTGAGAAATACAGGTGAGGGGAAGTTGAAATTTAAATACCATATTTCAGGCTTTTAACACCCCTACACTTGCTGGATCACTGTCTAATTGCTGAAGACTCTATGCATTGAGAAAGCCATGATTTGCTTTCTGGAAAGCTTCACCACTTTAAAACACTGATGAAGCCACACAAGTTAATCACATTTCTATTCTAATAGCATTTGAGCTAATGGGCAGTAGTATCCTTTGCTTTGGATTAAGCCTTTCCAAAACATTTCCAAACACTTTTAATAAGGTGGACTTAGAAGGATGTAAGCAACAGAACATGACTTAAAAGAATTTCTAAACTATAGCTATATAAGGCATCACAGTATTTGTTCAGCTTTCTTCATTCAAGAGTTGAAAATCCAGCTTTGGGAAAACCAGACTTTTACGACAGCTCCCATCCTTAAAAAAAAAAAAGAAAGAAAACCAAACTCTCACAAGTTTCACCTTTATGCTAAAGCTTTACAATTCTGGTTTTAACCAACTTTCAGTCTGCTTACCTGGGCAGGGTGAAAGTTATCTAAGAGGTCAGTCATCTGGCAGAACAGAGAGTAAAAGACATACTGGGTTTCCATAAAAATGAATGAAGATTTACAAGGATTTTTCTGTAGTACTGTCTTGCTATACCACTGAGGTACAGCAGAATTTACACATATGTCTCACATACACACAAAGCCCTTGATCTCCACAAAGGATAACTGATATAAACTTCTACTGCTACTTCAAGGATTGTAGTATTTCAGCTTCATCTGCAGAATCACTACAAGTGGGTAGGAAGAGCCTTCAGAAAGGCACAGCTCAGCAGAAAAATGCCCCTCTAGAATCGCATGCCTTGACAAATTCTCATGGAAAGCAAATTGACCAGAATTAGAGGTCCCTACAAAAGCAAATATTTTATTCAGCTGACCTTCCCTGAAACACCTGAGGCCATTGCTGCAAAAAAAAAAAGTTTTAATGCTTTTAGCCACAGATGAAAAACACCAGTCACAGTGACACACTCTAAACCTGAAGTTTGTTCCTTAAACACTGACAGGTTACCTTCATACTAGCAACCTTTGTGCAAGACCAGGTATCCTTTATCAGCCCAAACAGCATCAAGCCTACAAAAATAATCTAAAGTATTTCATTGCCAATTAAAAGGAATTTTAATTGTGGGCTCAAGCCTGACCCAAACTTAGAATCATAGAATGTTAGGGTTTGGAAGGGACCAAGAAAAATCATCTAGTCCAACCCCCCTGCCAGAGCAGGGTCACCTAGACAAGGTCACCCAGGAATGCATCCAGGCAGCTCTTGAATGTCCGCAGAGAAGACGACTCCACAGCCCTCCTGGGCAGCCTGTTCCAGTGCTCCATCACCCTTACTGTAAAAAAGTTTTTCCACAGGTTAATACTAAACCTCCTGTGGTCCAACTTGCTCCCATTCCCTCTTGTCCTAACATTGGATGCCATTGAGAAGAGCCTGGCTCTCTCCTCCTGACACTCACCCTTAACATATTTATAAACATTCATGAGGTCCCCTCTCAGTCTCCTCTTCTTCAGGCTGAAGACACCCAGCTCTCTCAGCCTGTAGGGCAGATGCTCCACTCCTTTAATGATCTTGGTGACCCTGTGCTGGACTCTCCAGCAGCTCCCTGTCCTTCTTGATGATCTTATAGCACTCATGCTACAAACCCATGGAGTTAATGAATCAGCCTGAACACCAGAACTGCTCTCTAATGCAGAGACAACACACACAAGTAATAACACTGCTGGTCCTCTGCTACTGCTGTTACCACTGTCCTAAACTAATCAGGTTTGCAAGCACAAAGCAAAAGACAACAAGAATTTTGCCACATACAAATTGTTAAAACAGACTTACTGGGAGAGCTGAAGTAGGTAAAGAAACTTGCATGAAGAAGAGAAGCTGCTAGAAAGCAAGACTCTCACAATGTTGTTTCATTTGAAAATGGGAAGTTACTGGTCAGTAAAAAGAATTCTTTTGCAAATACACTGATGGGGGCAGGAATAGTGGAATAGTTGTGTCTCCTTGAAAGGGAAGCATTATCTGTGTTTAAATTGCTTTGCTGGACAAACTCAATGCTCTCTCAACAGTGGTTATTTGGTGGTATATTTGGAAAGCAAGGCTCTCAGGCCACAGCCAGGTTCTCCTCTGCTGCAATTCAGCAAAGTCACACTTCAGGGCAACAGCAGCAATTGACACCAGCTGAGCTCAGCTTTACATATTGAAGAAAAAATAAAATCATAAGCACCCAGCATAAAGGAAACTCCCAAAGTTGTCTGCTTTGTTGTCTTTTGGAGGGAGGAAACATGGGTTTGTGCTACACATGTTACAGACTATTGTTCAGCAGCCCTTGTGCTTAAATTAGGCACATTTAATTAAACACAACTGTGTGAAGGCAGGAAAAAGCTGGTTTAGACAAGTTCAGAAAGTGAAATTCTGAGCTTTTTACCCATCATCCCAAAAAGAAGAGAAAGAAATCCCATCCTGAGAAAATTGAATACCGCCTTAGTTCGGCAATAAACGTTTTCCACAGACTTTTGACAGAGCTTTGCAACTGTCGCACCTTCTCCCTTTGAACTGCACTACCTGAGCCTTTGAGGAGAAAGCCTGCGAACGCAGTAAAGCAAAGCCGCAGGTAGTTGTCTAACTCTGCGCTAAAAGGAGGAGAAGAAGAAAAAAAGGGGGGGTGGGGGGAAAAAGACTTTAAAAAGAGCCTGTAAGAAAGAGCTTGCAGAGCTAAACCCTGGCGGTATGGCGGTCCCGCCGCCCGGGCGGCTTCGAGGACGGAGGACAACCTCTCTCACCCAACACCCGCGCCGAGGGCGCCGGGCACTCCATGGGATTTCACGCTGCCCGGTGCGAGTCAGAACTCACCGCAGGTAACTACCAGTCGAATGCTGATTGTAGTGCTCCGGTTGCGTGTGCCAAAACAGCATCTTGCGAGCGGGAATGGGAGGGGACCCGGCGGCGGCGCGGTCCCTGAGATGGGGGAGGCTAGGCAGGAGGAGGGGGCCAGCAGCGCTGCCCACCCCGAGGCACGCCAGGCACCGCTGCGACCAACTGAAGCAGCAGCTCCAGCGGCTCCCGGCGCTTTTATGGCTCAGCCCCGGCGGCCGCGGGTTGGCCGGACCGGGGAGCCAGAGCCGGCCGAGCCCTCCCCCGGCCCGCCCCGGGGCAGCCCCAAGGAGGAGGGACGGACCCCCCGGGGCAAGGGCGGAGGCGGCGGGAGGTGGGCTCGCCCCCGGAGTGGTGGGATGAAGGCGGTAAACCCGTTGAGAGCAACCCTGCGGAGAAAGACTTGGGGATACTGGGAGCTAAAAAGCTGGACATGAGCCAGCAGCCCAGAAGGCTAACCTAACCCTGGGCTGCATCAAATGCAGCGTGGCCAACAGGTCGAGGGAGTGGATTCTGCTCCTCTGCTCTGGTTAGACTTCACGTGGAGTGCTGTGTCGAGCTCTGGATTCTTCAGCACAGGAGAGACATGGACCTATTGGAGCTTGTGGCCAGAGGAGGCCAAAAAAATGATCAGAGGGTTGGAAGACCACTGGTGGGAAGAAAGGCTGAGAGACCAGGGGTTGTTCAGCCTGGCAAAGACTTCACTGTAGCTTTTCAATGCTTAAAGGGAGCCTATAAGAAAGATGGAGACAGACTTTTTAGCAGGGCCTGTTGTGACAGGACAAGGAGTAATAGTTTTAAATTACAAGAGAGGAGATTTACACTAGATATAAGGAAAAATATTTTTTACAATGAGGGTAGCAACTTCATCCCTGGAAACAGTCAAGGTTGGGTTGGACAGGGCTCTGAGCAACCCAATCTATTTGAAGATGTCTCTGCTCACTTCAGGGTGGGTTGGATTAGATGATCTTTAAAGGTCCCTTCCAAATCAAACCATTCTATGAACATAAGCATGGATAGTGTGGGCAGCTCACACCTCCAGTGTGTCTCCATCAGTGCAACTTCCATGGGCTCTGGGGCTATGGAGGGACCCCCCAGCTCTGGGCCCACTCTACTGGGACTTGCTGCCTGTCCTTCAAATTTCCCATGGTTTTTTAAAAGCAAGCCTACTCACATCAATCCATAGGGGTGTCCTAGCAGCTCTGGCTGACATCACTGAGGCTGTGAAATCACTGCTCATGTTCCTCTGAAGTCTCTATTTTCTTTAAGTGAAGGACAACTGATTGTTTTAACTCTGTGCTATCTGTCTCTTACGTTGGCCTGTGCTTCGTGTAATGTGAAGTTGATGTCAGGGAGGCATTTACCAGGTGGGAAAGTGAGAGATAATTTACCAGAGGACATGCAGGAACAAGAAGACATTGTTAGGGACTAAACTCACCCCTAACCCATCCAACACCCTCTGTCTTTCCTAACCCAACTCCCTTACTCAGTAAGGAAAAATCTGTTTGCTTACCATTTCAAATTGCAGATCCTGATCCTCACCAACACAGCTGCCTATACCCATCGTTTTCCTAACCCTGCAATATCAGGGTATCCTTCTGTCCCAATAAAGTTTGATAGTTTGGGGAGGGGAACAAATGGTCCCCCATTTAGTCATGTCCTATTGTCCATCCACCTGCAGAAACAGAAACAGACCCTTAATTACTCAGACTTTAATCTCCCAATCAGTTTTGCAGGAGAAGGCTTCCTACCTACAAGCTTCCTGGTCAAATTTCAGCTGAGAAAAAGGCAGTTTGTTCAGGGTAGCTGTTGGCAAATATTATTATGAACTGCCATGCTTTACAGCCAAGATTCAGCATTTCACTGTCAGATGAAATGTTTATTATTCCACTATGATTATGGAATATGGATATTGTCATAGCACCTATAAATCATCCTCAGACTGAGCCTGAGACAGTCAGATCAGTATAACTACAGGCATTGGCAGTTCATATACTGATCTGTCATGAGGTGAAGAACAAGGTAACCTGAAGGATAAGTAAGTAGTTTCACAGAGGTGCAATGAGTCTTAAGGTTTTTAAGATGCATTATTTGTATCTGCTTATTTCTGTTAGTTTCAGGCTAAGAAACAGCACAGATAGATGTGCCTTTAAGGTAGTTTTTCCTCTGTTAGTCCATAGCTAGACAAACACCTGGTTCTTTCAAAGCAAAGTGGCTGGAGTTATCTTGCCACTTTTTTATACCCTTAAAGATATGTAGCTCTGCTCACACAACAACTGAGCAGCAGGAGCTGCTCAGATCTTGATTAAGTCAAGTCTATAATATAGCTCTTGAACAGAGAAACAAAGTTTGCTGAGGTGTCCGAAGACTTCTCCTGAACATCCCTAACACTGTTCAAGGCCAGGCTGGATATTGCCCTGGGCAACCTAGTCTAGTGTGTGGCGTCCCTGCCCATGGCAGGGGGGTTGGAACTAGATGATCCCTAAGGTCCCTTCCAACCTGGGCCATTCTATGATTCTATGAATCTCTTAGCACTAAATGTCCTTTCCACAGTGTGAGTAGTTTGCTGTAGCAACTGGAGAAATATGAAGTCCAATGTAAGAGTAAATGGCCACACCTTAAAAAACACAGAATCCCATCAAGTCTGGTGTGTCAATATTTTCTTTACTATCTTTCTAAACAGTAACTATGTTGCAGAGAAAATTATTTTAAAATAATCCCATTCATTTCCTCTCTGGCCTGTTGCTGAATGTTGAAAATAAGGTGAGATTGCTAATTAATTTTACAGAGACTCTGCCAGCAGCTCCATCTTCTAAATCTTCCTGTCCCTCCCATCCCTTTCTTAGCCAAAGATGATGGGGGGAAAAACAGAACAAAACAAAACAGAACAAGAAAAACCCAAACTTCTTTGTTCTTCAACTACCTTGTCTGAAAGAAATCTCATCTCACTTCTGGTCTAACTCCTTTTCTTCCCCCAGCTTGGAAATCTGCATCACAGCATCATATATCATCTCCTGGTCTTCAGAATCTACCCCCCAAGTCCTTCTCTCTTCCTCGCTGGAGCTCCCTTGCTTGTCTGACATCTCCTCTTTCTCTAACACAGCCCTTCAGTGAAATCTTCTGCACTGCAGCTTTCTCACCTAAACCTCCTTTTGCTCTCCTACTCCCTCCCAGATGAACGTTATTTCTTTCCCTCTGCAGATCGCTCTTCATCTCTCTTTGTAGATGCTGTCCAATTGGTCATGGTGAAATACAATGCTAATGCCATTAAAATGTATAGAGTGGGTATTTTGTTTGATGGATTTTTTTTATACTTCAGGTAATGCTGTAAAGGGATCTTAGGATACTTTTTGTGTAAAGGGTATTTTAAAAGTAAGTATCTTTTTCTGTGGACATTTGTGCCTGGGCACCAAAATAATGTGCTAGTGAGTTCAAGCTGGCATAATATTTTAAAGTGTGTAAGTCCTTCTGATTAGAAACAAAACAAAACAAAACACCAAACCCCCAACCAAACACAAAACCTTCAAACATTGGTATCTTCACTTTTCGTTTAAGTTGTTATTGCCCCAAAAGTTCATTCTGGTGCTTCCCTGGTCATTACAATCCCTTTAGCTAAGCACTAAGTGGAAAGCATATGCCCTTCATCTGCTTTGCTGGAGAGTCAAGAGTTTCAGATCAGCTTCTCCACACTTAGAGTCTATCTAGCAGACACTGCACTGAAGTGACAGAGAAAGTCACATATTCTGTTCCCATTGTCCTTTGGAAAAAAGGTGTTTCCATTACCCAAGGAACTAAAGGGATGGGAGCATTATAACACTGTAGAGATGGCTAAGGAAAAGCTCAGATCAGTAAAAGTAATGAAGCACTTGACTCTCACCTAATTCAAAGGAAACAAACCATCTTTATACATTTATGAATCCTGCCACAAACATCTGAATTGCTTCTGAAAAGTCTAATGGGACCTTCCATATCAGATAAGCAATTTTGTGTTCATGAAACCCAAAATAAACTTGGAGAATCAACATTGAACATTATATTGTATTGAAGAGTTTCCAAAAGCTGCCATTAGCTCATTATAGCATCCCTCAAGGTTATTCAGGCATTACTCCAACTTTCTCCTGGTGACGTGCCATGGAGTTACATCCTGTCTAGATGAACTGCAGGAGTCTGAAAGGAGCAGCAGAGACTTGGGAAGACTTACTGGGATGGTCACCCAAGCACTGAATATGCTTTAAGAATGAAAAGATCAGTGTGGTGCCTTTTGTGTTGCTTCTGTGTGTATTTTAGCTCACAAGTTTCCAGCCTCTGATTTGGGGATCTTTGCAGGATCTACACTTAAGTAGGCTCTGCAAGATGACCAAGAAAAATGGCTGTATTGTGACCAGTTAATTTGCTCCAGCTCTTCTGGAAAACACTGAAGGCACCAGAAACTAGAAAGGACTGAAAACCCAAGGCTTTAATCAACTGTGATGTTCTGAATGAAGAAAGGAACAGCTTTGTACAGCTCTTAACGTTCTAAAATCTAGAAGATCATTGCTTTGCCTTTGACATAGTTTGGGACAGCTTCCAGTGGCAAGTGCAGTCTCTCCTGGGTAGCTGACACCTGAGGTCTCCTTGTCCATCCTGTGCAGGTCCACTTTTCAGATGGGAACCAGCCTAGATGGGTTTCCATTGTCCTGTACTGAATAGCACCTCGGGGTGCAGCTGGTGGCCAACACTTTGGGACAATGAACTGGAAAACTGAGGAAGGACAAGGCCTTGAAAATATGCCTCATAGTAAAAGAAACAAGGACATTACTTTGGTTTTACCCAGAGGAATATTAACAGGTGACTCAAACAGAGTCTATGAATACTCACATGGGAAATCAACATTTCACAACAAATGTTCCAGAAGCTCACAGCAAAGATGCAAGAGCCAGGGAATGAACACTGCAAAATTAATAAACTGAGGCTAGGAATAGACTGCACAACTTAGCAAGGCAAGTAATCAACCGTAGGTGCAATTTTCCCAAAGTTTGTAGTTAAAGACCCCTTTTCCCACCCTTACTTCCTAGATATAAATAAAAACAAATGATTGAACAGAAAATAATTCATTTGGGTCCTGTGGCCATTTTGACAGAGAACAAAGATGTTCACCAGGACCCTACCTATCTTTATGATCTCTGACGTTGTCTTGCCCCTCCACAGGCTTCCAAATGCCTTCCTATTACAGTCACCTCCAAGTTCTGCCTTCTGTGTCTAAGGAGATGGATCCCCTTCCCTGACAGTCAAACTGCCGGCAATGTTCATATGTTGTGATGTGCTGTCAACACAAACATCATGACACAATGAGAACTGTATTAACTGAACTTAATAGCAAAACAAATATCAGGAAGAATACCACACAGACTGGTTTATTTATTTTCTTATTCAAGTCATTCATTAAAACTCTCACTATTTTCTCACTTATCAGAGGTCACCATCAAATTTCCAGCTGCCACTGAATTTCCAGGCACAACTAAGCACTGATGAATCCATGAGGTCTTTTTTGACACAGAAATTAAGCCTCATTTGCAAGCTTTCCCCAATGTCATATTAATCATTTTGACTGTCCTGATTTTATCAGCAGCATCAACACTTTTTGTCTTCCTGGTGAACATTTCTTTTAAAGCCATTTTGTTATGGAAACAAAACATATTTACACAATGAGGATGATCAATGATTGGATGAAAAAAAGAAGTGCTTTTAAAATGCTCATTATAAATCTACTGGCATTGGCTGTCTCGTTGTAAGCTACAGGCAGCAATTACAGGGACCAGCACTCTCCCCAATGGTGCACACACAGTAGCCATGTTTACATTGCTGCAAGAGAGGCCTCTGGAGCCAACAGCACTAGTGGGGGAAAAAAAGAACAACAAAACCAAAAAAGCATGTATTTTTTGGCCAGTAGCAGACACTGACTCTGCAAACAGCTGTGCCCAGTATGCGTCTCAAGGGTTAGTTACAGTCCCTCTGCCTGAGGTCACCATGGGTACAGCCTCAGCTGTCCTGGCCAGAGTGGCATAAATACATCATGATCCTGTTCACACCAGGCCAGTGGAGCAAGAAGGACCATCACTGCCTCATGCTTTACAGGAAGCAACATACAGAAGCAAAGCATTGACACCCAGGGCTGAAAACAGACTAGCTCTGCTCATGGCTCTGCTGCCTGAGAAAGCTTTGCAGTTGTAGCCAGGACAAAAATATATGTGATGGTTGCATGTATCCCACATCCGCCTACCAGCCTGGCTTGCCACCCTGCCCCAAATACTGGTGTCAGCACAACCAGGGAGTGGACAGGGAGGGATGGAGCAGCCAGGGGCCAGGCTGCAGCAGGGACTGCTTAAACCAGCTTTGCCAGAGAGGCAGGTGTGTGAAAGCACAGAAGGAGATGCCAAAAGATGTCTAGCCCGTAGAGCCCAGAGCCCAAGGCTGTGTGCTCCCTCCTCATGGAAAGGGAGTCTGAAAAGCCAGAACAAGAGGCAGAAGGCATCCTCTGCAGATTTGCAGGCAACACCAAATTTAGTGGGGCAATCGGCGTGCCAAGTACCCATACTTCAATCCAGCAGGATTGAAACTTGAGGCCAACAACCTCACAAAGTTAAGCAGAGACATGTGAAGCACTGCACTGAGCTGGAATAACCCCAAGCACCAGTTCAGGTTAGGAACTAAATGGTTGAAGAGCAGCCCTACTGAGAAGGACCTGTGGATTATCTTGAAAGCCAGCTTAAATAAAATCATAGAATGGTTTGATTTGGAAAAGACTTCTAAAGATCATCTAATTCAAACCCCCTGCAGTGAGCAGAGAGACATCTTTAACTAGATCAGCTTGCTCAGAGCCCTGTCCAACCCAGCCTTGACTGTTTCCAGGGATGAAGTTTCTACCACTTCTCTGGGAAACCTGTTGCAGTGTTCACCACCCTCATTGTAAAAAAATTCTTCCTTATATCTAGTGTAAATCTCCTCTCTTGTAGTTTAAAACCATTACTCCTTGTCCTGTCACAACAGGCCCTGCTAAAAAGTCTGTCCCCATCTTTCTTATACGCCCCTTTTAAGTATTGAAAAGCCACAATACAGTCTCCCTAGAACTTTCTCTTTTCCAGGCTGAACAACTCATACTCTCAGCCATTCTTCACAGCAGAAGTCTTCCAGACCTCTGGCCACTTCTGTGGCCCTCAGTTCCCTCTCACCACAAATGAGGCCAACCACTCCTCATAAGCAGATCAAGGGAAGTTACTGTCCCTTCTGCTTGGTGCTGGTGAGACTGCACCTGTTTGAGCCTGCCATTCAAGAGGGAGGTGGAGAAGCTGGACAGGATCCAGCGCCTGCTCAACTGCTAAAACGCTCAGGACCTAGAGCACTTCTCCTGCGAAGAGAGCTTGAGGGCATCAGTCTTGCTGAGTCTAATAATAACGAAGTTAAGACATGACATAACAGCAGGCCACAAGCCATGCAAATGCAGTTAAAAAGATGATAGAGCCAAACCCTTCTTGGTAGGAGTAGTGATCAAGACAATGACCACACACTGTGACTTGGGGATTAGATTGAACACTAGGAAAAGCTTCTTCACCAGAGGACTGAAACATTGGAACAGGTTACTAGACAGGCAGTGGCATCTCCATTCTTGGAGGTATTCAAGAATCAAGCAAACAGAGCCACAGTTGACCCAATCCAGTATAGGCTCCAGTCCTGTTTTGGGGTGGAGGTTAGATTAGAGATATCCAGAGGTCCCTTCCCATTGACATTTCAACCACTCTATGAAATTCAGCTGTAAAGAACACCATGGTCCTGACACAGGTTTTACTGTGCCCAATAGTCCTTTTCCTGCTCAAGGCAATGTCCAGATCTCACCACACAGATAATGCCCAAGCACTCATGGAATGTCCACAGCTTCCCAGCTTCTGAACAGACTCATACTAAAAGGTCTACATGCTGCTCTACTGCATGTGTTCTCCTGCCCCATTGAAATGTCTAAGCAAAAACCATCTGAGAAGTGGTTATTTTTAACCCTGAAGGAAAGGCATTATAATAATTTGGGTGTAGCAAAAGCAGCAGTGACAAGCAGATGCATCCTTTCCAATGTAAGCTCCTCAAACATGAAATGATTCCAAGATAATAATTAGACACAGTTGAGTATGTAGAAAGATCTGAAATGCTCCACTGTAGGACATTTATTTCCTATAGGGCAGCACAAATCATGAAGAAGTGCATTACAAAACCTTTCATGTCCCCTTAAACACTTTAGAGACAGTTTAAATGTCTTGAAAGGGGAACATATGAAGACCTTTCATGTACTCAAAATGCCTAACACTCCCTCAAAGAACTCTTTGTACCTCACAAGATCACAGTTACAGCTCACAAGACCACTAGTCCTTCACAAATACTATGAATTTTAAAAACTCAAAATATGAGGAAGCAAAAAAGCATTATTATTATTATTATTATGTTCGGTCTTTGCTTCAAACTTCTCTTCCATCAAATAAGGCTTTTCCTACAGAAATGCTCTAGTTAGATGATTCACACAACAATTGCATAACCAAGAAGAAGATAAACCAGAAATGGACTGTGGTTTTCATGTATTAGCTACATACAGTCTGACTGTAATTATTCCCAACCGGAATATCCATACTGAAAAGCAATTTTGCAATGACAGTAATTTGTACAACTATTCTAATAACATGTAATTTCCTTAGTTTTTATAAATGCAATTTAAACTCTTTTTTATTGTGTTTGCACAGCAATTCCTATGTCTAATAATGAAGCTTCCTAAGTCCCCTGCAAGGTAAGGTGAGGCAAGTAGACACTTGTTTCTACTGAGTAATTACAAATGCATTTATTTCCTTAATATTCAGTTCTCCAACTGCCCCAGTATCCCAGATGTCCTGCTTGTACAAGGTATCACCTCTCATTTTTGCAAGTTAATACATTTGTGCTAACTTCATATGATGGCACAAAGTGCAGATGCACCCTACATGTGTAGATATGGTACCATCACTGAAGGGCAAACTGCCTTCCCATCACTGAGATCTGTGAATAAATCCCAGGGTCATGGGTCTCCATCCATATAGTCTGTCTCTCCTTAACAACCATCCAGTTAGACCAGGAAGAGGCCATCTCTTTCAAGGTGAGATATGCAGTGTTGAAGCCTGCAAATTCGTTTTCTGCTTGTGCATGCAGGGATAAACTGAAGAATTGTTTGACAAAAATTAGTGGAGTTACACAAAAGTAAAAGCCATGTAGGTGGAAGAAGGATCAGCTCCTTTATCTTTCCACAGCAGCAGTGGGATACATTGACTTGTCTTTACAATCACTTTAGTGAGATCAATAGAAATTTGACCCTGTTAGCTCATTGCCACATGATCCAGGGCAGTTGCACTTGCAGAGAGTTAAGACACTGTTGTTTCCAAATTGTTTAAGTCAAATCAGCACCAATTTCAAATCTCTTTAATACACAAACCTCCTGATCATTAAGGTACCCCTGTGGTGTTCATAACGACTTCCCAGAGTGGTATGGATGACAATCTGAGGGCATGAACCATAATGAATATCCTCAGACAAGATGATCCAAGTGACTAAAGCACAGAACTGCTATATCCTCACTCCCAAATCAAGGCTTGTTGGTTTGCTTTCATAGTGAAATAACTAACCTCACTGCAAAACCCTCCTGGGGACTATTGCTTTAACTTTTCCCATGGTGTAGTTAGGCAAGGGCAGCAAAAGCTCAGATGTACAGCATTCAGTACCACTAGCTACATCATGGCAAAACTGCCTATTTCTTGTCTCCTTTAGATTTGATTGCAGGACAGCTATTGGACCAGAGAGACAACAGACACTGAGGGTATAGTCAGAGCTCACTGTACTGAGTGGAAACCGTTGTTTTCAGTAGGATTTTATCTCAGGCTAAAAGTGCTACCCTATTTCACAGTAAAGACAAGCCTCCGACTTTCAAAGGACATTTTCTTTTGTTCTACTTTAATCGATCAGTGCCAATTAACCAGCATTTGGTTTCAGCTCAAGTAAGGAATGACAGAAATAATTATGTCCTGAGACAGACAGCCTATCAACCTCTCTAAACCAAATAACCACCTCAAATAACGCAGCAATCAATTAACTAAGATTAAAAAGCCTAATGCACAAACCATCTTCTTTACAATCCTCTTTACTGCCATCTCTAGAGCTAGGACGGCACTACCCAACCTCAGCATATGTTCATATAAATGGAACATTACTCTGTCCATAAAACATTTTTGCTGGTTCATCCCAGGACATGGATTCCCCTGACACTGAAATACAACATGGACTTGTTCCAGGCTACCCCAGACCAGGGAACAGAATAAGCTACTTTTGATGTGTATGTTTATAAGGCACCAGCTAAACAACTGTATTATCACAGAACAGTTAAATCAGGAGTTATCTGCTATAGGTTCAAGTTGCTCATTGTAAAGAAATTTGCAGTTTTGAAGATGGGTCACCCTAGATGGATTTAAAATGTGAAAAGTACACATACTAGCATGAAACAGGAGGATAAGGTGGTTGTAGTTTTAGGTGCTTACAAAGAGTAGGTCTGCCTTTCTTATTGACCTAATGTAAACATCTGTTTAGGATAGGACACACAGTAACCCAGACTCCCCAGACCATGTCAGCAAGATCCCACTTCCTATAAACACTGGAGATGAATCGAATGAATCCTGCCAAACATCTGCTTCCATTTATCAAAATAAGGTTAAGAAATTTGATCATAGTTTATAAACATCTCTTGGGAGTGGAGTTTTTATAACACAAGCAGAATGGAGGCAGTAACACTGAACAGAAGCTGACCCCATTCAGCAGTGTCCAGTTCATAGCATCTGGTGTGAGCAGTAGCAATCACCAAGATTACTGTGAGACATCATTGTTATTTTTTTTATGAATAAATAGAACAAATCAAAGTGACATAATCTAATTGGTAGTGTCAAGCAGTCAGACTTACATCTAATCTTCACAGCTACTGTTCAATGATCTTCATTTATTTGGAGTGCCTAGCATTTCAATTTTGTCATTATACTCACAACCTGTGCTGCTTCTTCTACAAATACATGAAAGACATAATTTGTGAGTCCTTTTGCCTGCAGGTTTCTTGTTTGGACTGTTCTAACCTTAGTAGTGAGTAGAAATACATTGTTTTAAACCAGCAAATATGGTGCCAGCATCCAACATGACCTGTAATCCTTAGACGAAAACCCATATTGTGATAATATTCACAGAAGAGGCAGGATGGACTCCTTAAATAGGTTGGTAACTGCCCAAATCCAAGGAATCAAACAGTAAATAACATGAAAATATGGTGAGATGGCTTTTGATGGAGGCCCTCAGAGAGGTACAGGTGTTACCCCAGCTCCCAGCAACAGGGAGTTGGGAACAATCAAAACTATCACCTTTTAGTTGAAAGAAACGTGCTTTTAGTAAAGGTAACTTCTTAGCCAAACCTCTCCATCTTAAATATTAATAATTTTACTGCCACAGCTTTCCCTAGTAGCACTTAACAAAATCTAAAACTAATTAACTATTCAGAATATACAAAGATTGCTTGAGTGACACACACTAAGGAAGGCACATGAGAGATGCCAAATGTCCTACCTCAGAGGGAAAAGAGGAGAGGAAAAAAGAGGGAAGAGAAAGGAGAGGAGAGGGAGAGGAGGAAAAGAGTTTTTAAATACAACCAAGCAGGAGCAGAGGACATGGGTAGGGGCAGAGAGTATCAGCCCCACTCACAGGGGGAAATTTGCTGAGAAGGTCATAGAAAATACTCACCTGTTGGTTGATGATGACAGACCAAGTCTAAAGCTGAGACTTTCAAGGAGGGGAAAGGGATTTTATTTTAAAAACAAAACCACTTTCACTCATACCCTCATACTCAACCAGAAAAAAAAAAAAGCACCTGCCCATTATCCAGACAGCAGGACGTGTGTGTCCAGGGCCTGCTTGGGATCCCTCGCACCAACACAGAGTGAAAGGAACACAGCTGTACAGTCCTCACCCTAGCTCCTTCTATGGCTGGTGACTACTCACTACCTTGGGATGTGTTTTTGAATCCTGGAGCTGACAGAAACTGCCTTCTTTTGTCTCTCCATCTTACCCCAACTCTGCGGGTCATGAGGACTGACTCACTATCCCTTGTCTCCCCCTAAGTGTCTCAAGGCTCCAGTCCCAGCCTTTATCCTCCTGCTATAAACCCTTTGATGGTCTGAGGATTTGTCACAGCCTGGGTCTTTGCTGTAGCCTGCCAAGGGTTGGGGCTGGGGCAGCTACTAATCCAGAGGCAGATGCTCTTTATTAACCCCTTTCCCTCCCCAAAGGGGAAGAGAAAGGGAGTAAGGGGGAGAGACATATGTATTAGGAAAGAAAACTAAAACTACTTTAATGAAAATAATAACAGTAAAATGAATTATATACAAATATATACAGAACCACTATGGAAACAAATCTCCCTGATGGCAATTACATCACCATCACCACTGATGCTGTGGTTAAGCACTGGGGAAGTCCCAGACTGGACTTAGTGGCAGAAGGGAACCAGGAACCAGATTCTGAAATTGGATTCAGGAATACATGGATTGGGATTGAAGGCAGAATGGATAGAGTCCTCCTCAGATACCAGCCATTGGAGAAGAGAGCTTAGACATTTGTGATCCTCAGCTTTATGTTGTATGTGATGTATATGGCATGGAATACCTAGCTGGTCAGTTTAGGGTCACCTGAACTGTCTACTTCTCCCCCCAGGGTGTGGCCTTTTACTTTCTGTATCCCCAACATGGTATATAAGATTTAGCAGTAACTTTGGTCTGCATGCCAATCCTTGGTAGTAACTACAAATATCAGGCCTTATCAGTGCTAGAAACAGATACTATCTGCAAATACATCCTGTTAACTTCAGAAAGCAGATTTACGTAGAAGAGACTTACCTGAAAAGCAAAATCACTGAACAGAATTAGTTCTGTTCTAACTCAAAATAAGACACAGGCCATTCCTTGTTTGCCTGTTCCATCCAGAAGGTGTATTGGTGCCAGCTCCAACTCAGCCTAGCTTTGCATGGATAAATGTGACCCGAGGTGTTCTTTNAGTAGAAATACATTGTTTTAAACCAGCAAATATGGTGCCAGCATCCAACATGACCTGTAATCCTTAGACGAAAACCCATATTGTGATAATATTCACAGAAGAGGCAGGATGGACTCCTTAAATAGGTTGGTAACTGCCCAAATCTAAGGAATCAAACAGTAAATAACATGAAAATATGGTGAGATGGCTTTTGATGGAGGCCCTCAGAGAGGCACAGGTGTTACCCCAGCTCCCAGCAACAGGGAGTTGGGAACAATCAAAACTATCACCTTTTAGTTGAAAGAAACGTGCTTTTAGTAAAGGTAACTTCTTAGCCAAACCTCTCCATCTTAAATATTAATAATTTTACTGCCACAGCTTTCCCTAGTAGCACTTAACAAAATCTAAAACTAATTAACTATTCAGAATATACAAAGATTGCTTGAGTGACACACACTAAGGAAGGCACATGAGAGATGCCAAATGTCCTACCTCAGAGGGAAAAGAGGAGAGGAAAAAAGAGGGAAGAGAAAGGAGAGGAGAGGGAGAGGAGGAAAAGAGTTTTTAAATACAACCAAGCAGGAGCAGAGGACATGGGTAGGGGCAGAGAGTATCAGCCCCACTCACAGGGGGAAATTTGCTGAGAAGGTCATAGAAAATACTCACCTGTTGGTTGATGATGACAGACCAAGTCTAAAGCTGAGACTTTCAAGGAGGGGAAAGGGATTTTATTTTAAAAACAAAACCACTTTCACTCATACCCTCATACTCAACCAGAAAAAAAAAAAAGCACCTGCCCATTATCCAGACAGCAGGACGTGTGTGTCCAGGGCCTGCTTGGGATCCCTCGCACCAACACAGAGTGAAAGGAACACAGCTGTACAGTCCTCACCCTAGCTCCTTCTATGGCTGGTGACTACTCACTACCTTGGGATGTGTTTTTGAATCCTGGAGCTGACAGAAACTGCCTTCTTTTGTCTCTCCATCTTACCCCAACTCTGCGGGTCATGAGGACTGACTCACTATCCCTTGTCTCCCCCTAAGTGTCTCAAGGCTCCAGTCCCAGCCTTTATCCTCCTGCTATAAACCCTTTGATGGTCTGAGGATTTGTCACAGCCTGAGTCTTTGCTGTAGCCTGCCAAGGGTTGGGGCTGGGGCAGCTACTAATCCAGAGGCAGATGCTCTTTATTAACCCCTTTCCCTCCCCAAAGGGGAAGAGAAAGGGAGTAAGGGGGAGAGACATATGTATTAGGAAAGAAAACTAAAACTACTTTAATGAAAATAATAACAGTAAAATGAATTATATACAAATATATACAGAACCACTATGGAAACAAATCTCCCTGATGGCAATTACATCACCATCACCACTGATGCTGTGGTTAAGCACTGGGGAAGTCCCAGACTGGACTTAGTGGCAGAAGGGAACCAGGAACCAGATTCTGAAATTGGATTCAGGAATACATGGATTGGGATTGAAGGCAGAATGGATAGAGTCCTCCTCAGATACCAGCCATTGGAGAAGAGAGCTTAGACATTTGTGATCCTCAGCTTTATGTTGTATGTGATGTATATGGCATGGAATACCTAGCTGGTCAGTTTAGGGTCACCTGAACTGTCTACTTCTCCCCCCAGGGTGTGGCCTTTTACTTTCTGTATCCCCAACATGGTATATAAGATTTAGCAGTAACTTTGGTCTGCATGCCAATCCTTGGTAGTAACTACAAATATCAGGCCTTATCAGTGCTAGAAACAGATACTATCTGCAAATACATCCTGTTAACTTCAGAAAGCAGATTTACGTAGAAGAGACTTACCTGAAAAGCAAAATCACTGAACAGAATTAGTTCTGTTCTAACTCAAAATAAGACACAGGCCATTCCTTGTTTGCCTGTTCCATCCAGAAGGTGTATTGGTGCCAGCTCCAACTCAGCCTAGCTTTGCATGGATAAATGTGACCCGAGGTGTTCTTTGGCAGTGTCACCTATGGCGACTTAGATACCAGCAATTGCAGATGCAATCCTATGGCTTCTCCTAGACGGGAAGTCAAACTACAGAAGACTTCATCCAGTGACCCAGAAACGATGCAAGGGTCCAGTTTGCTCGCCCTGACTGTGGAAACTGATGGCACCAAGCCAGACTGCTGGCTATAGACAGCAGTCTATATAGACTTTTGGGGAATTCCTGTCTCTACTGGAAATCACCAAAAAACAAAACCAAAACCAAGTTGAAAACCATTGAACAAGATAATGCAAGAGCCTTCCAGTGGCCTTGACTATGATGTTCATTGAGGTTGGAAGCTGTTATGGAATTTTTCAATACATGATTTAATCTGAGCAGCCTGAGGTCCAGAAGCAGAGGGAGGAATCCCAGCAACTCTGGAGCCAGGCCCCTTAGGCAAGGAAAGGGAACATTTTCAATGGCTTTTAGAGGACACACTGGCCAAGTCACACATTTACAGCAGTTCACTGGCAGCATTACAAAGCTGGAAAAGCAGTGTCAGGTGAGCTGCCTAAAAGGGCAAAAATGGGTCCCTTCTCTTCAGCAGGCTATTTGGGCATTTGTGGGTTTCAACTGCTTCACAATCAGAAGGCAAACTCTTAAGTGTAGGGGTTTAGTGGCCATCCTAGACACAGACTTACCAGCAGTTCCTCAGCAGGCAAACCCTCCTACAGCACTGACCTCTCAGCAACTAAGCTGTCCCCTGGCAGGTTCTGGGATAATATAGTCCTGCCCAGGTAGCAGCATGTCCTCCTTCTGCACCTCTATCCACCCACAACAGGATACACCACCACCTCTCACCTGCACCAGCAGTGCTAGGAGGTGAGCAGCTTCATCTGGAAACTATTCTTTATCCATGAGAAAAAAACAGCCTTTTGGGGGGTGTTCAGTTTGCTGAAGTCTATGGATCTCAGTCCCATGCAACTGGTAGTGCCAGCACAGTGGAGGAAGCCAGGAGATAAGAAGACAAGGGAGGTCAGGGATGGGTCTTGCCCTCAGCCCAGTGAGGTATGACTACCACTGAGGGTGTAACACAGTTTCACCTCCGAAAGACCAGTGGCAAAACAGCTTTGCATGAAACACTTCAATGTCTACCTGCCTCAATGGTGCTCCTTCCCTCCTTGTGCCTGGAAACATTTGCTGAAGTTTTCTCCAGACAGTATCTTCATTTCTATTCCAGAAAACCTGGAACTTCATTAATAAAGCAAACACATCCATGAATCCTAACCTTCACTGCTTTGTATCATTCATTCCCAAAACTAAAACAAAATTTTCACTGAGAGGCTCCTGCAGGGTGCAGGAGCAGCCCGCAGCAGGGAGATGTGGCTCAGAGCCAGGGAGCACCCAGGGGACACTGCGACTATTCCTCCTCACTTTGCACTGTGCAACTCTTCACAGGCCTTCTGGTAAATGTATTGCAATGGATCTTCAAGGGTAATGCCCTCCAGTCAAAGAAGTGACTTTGCCATGTCCCCACCAAACAAAAGCCCATTAAACTTTCTGTCCCTTAAACATCAATAGCCTTTTGAGGGATGTCTTTGATTTTAGACACCGATAGTGTCCAGGTATTTATTCTTCACACTCAAATACATCCAGCTGTTTTTAAAGCAGAGGGCATTGTCAGCCCACAAAATCGAATCTTATGCCAAGGCCTTGAGAAATTCAGTGGCTGTTGTGTAAGTGCCTTCCTCAGTCAAAATCAGCTCTTGGTCAAGGGCATCCAGTGCTAACTGACATTGGTAAGAGGACCACATCCCCTGCTACTGCAAAAGGTCCTGCTGCTCAAAGATAAATGAAAAACCACCACAGCCTGGTACAAGGTATCATGCAGACAGTGTCTGAGGCAGAGCCCCCTGCCCATCTCCAGCTATTCTCAGCGTGGAGGGATGATGGAGATTTCAGTTCAGGCTGTAAAGCCTGCACACTAGCTTTAGTCCCAAGGGCAGCAGCATTGCTCCATGCAGGCAGGGACCATTACTTGCACTACCCATCTCAGGTCCAATTAACCTCAGAAAGCTGAGGAGAAGACAGCAAATCTCCCACTTCCCCAGCAAAGGTGAATTCTGCAACATTCGTGAGATGGGGCTAATCTGGGGCATAAACCAGGTTAGAAAACAAACCCTAATACAAGCAGAGCTAAAGGGATGGTTAGATATCATGTAAACATGTTTCAACAAGAGAGGAAGCCCGTGTCTAAAGATGTGTTTTATCTCCCTGCAGATACATAATAGCTACATAATCCTGGAAGTGCAGGGAAAAAGCATTGATGCACCATCCCATAGATATCAAGGGCTTTGAAGCAAGACCTGCTCCATGCCCCCAGAAGACCTCCCAGCAGTCATAAATGCTTTACTAATCTTAGTTTTTTGGATGGAAGCTTTGCATGGCCTTTGCTAGCAAGGGACACTGCCAGTGCACCACCCTGTGCCTTGGTTTCCCCACCTGCACAGCCAGAGTCTCTGACTTGTCCCCACAGGAGCACTAGGAAGATGGATTGGTTAATATTTGCTTAGTGCTCTGGAGATAGCACTATATAAGTCTAATTACATTTTATGCCCTCATGTGATAAGGATGTCATCTTGGATTAGAGGGGATTAGTTGTTAATGCCATTCCTGTACACACCGGTCCCCTCCAGGGCTTTGATTTTTGCCGAGAAGGTTTTTCGCTCTTCTTTCAAATCAGCAAGGGCCTCCTAGTTATGTTAATCAAGCAGATCAAAGATTTTGGTGGATGAAAAGAACACTTGGTGGATACCTGCATATGCCTTCAGCCAAGCACAGGGGTGTGCTCAGCAAATGCTGGTGTGCACTCAGTGAAACTCTTGCTCTGGCATCCTTAAACCTTTGAGATGGCCAGGGGAAGGGGGTTGAATGCCTCCCCTCCCTGTGCACAGGGATCCAAACACACCACCAGGTTATTAAGTACAAATCTAAGTTAATGTTTAGCACTCTCCCAAAACACAGAGATTGCCAAATGCCAAAGGAAGCGGAGTAAGAAGCCGTGTGCCAGTAATGATTCCAGGACAAAATGCTAAGAGGACATCCCCACATCCCAGTAGTGCTGCTCTCAAGGGAGTGCTCCAATCTGCAGCAACATCCCAGAGCAAGCAAGAGGGGAATCTAGCTCCCACAGTGCATGGTGAGAGCCAAGCCACTCACAGAGATTTTGTTTTCCTAAACCTATTTCATTGAAGTTTCCACCACTTCACCACAGTGACCCTGACTGCTCTCAGAGGACTATCCAGAGAGCCAAAGCACCCTTCCCTGGTTACAGAGCTATCTGAGACTGAACTGATATCCCTTTCTGGGATCCATTTCCTGCACTCCTACTTGCTCTGTGCATTGGTTCACCCCTGGCTTGGGTTGGATTTATGCTACTGGCTTGAGAGGAAAAGGTCTGTCCTGTCCCCATCTCCTGCTAGCATGAGTTTGTACCAGAGGAAACCCTGCATCCATCATCTACTGCTGATCATCCAGGATTAACCAGGAGAAGGACCTGGGCTTCTCAGCAGCAGAAGGGGAAGGATATCACCTCCTGGCTGCAGTCCCCAGCTGACAGAAGCAGCTTCAGCTCATCAGCACAGAGAAGCAGCTCAGCAGAAAGGAAACCTCCAGGGACTTCCCAAGCTGCATTAAACTTCCAGGGACGGATCCCACCATGGGCCTTTAGTGGAGACTGTCTACAACCATTTATAAACCAGGGATCTGCAACAAGAATTGGTGGGAACAACAGAAAAAAATCTTGCAAATATCCCTAAGCTGTGAAACCAATATTCACACTTGCTGCACAGTAATGGCTAAGGACTCATGTCAGCACATGTTGGCAGGAGTGTCTTGGGAAGAGATGGTCCTCCCTGCAGCTAAAGCTAGGAGCAAAGGCTGATGGCCTGAACTTGTTGTAGCAGCAGCAGCACCCACCCAAGTGGAGAGGCTCTCCCAGAGCCAAGGGGACCCCCACGCAGCAGATGCTGAACATGTCAGAAGGGGTTGGGAGAATGCTGAAGTCTCAGTAGCAGTGGAGCTAGGCATTGTCCTGGGTCCAGTCATGAGTGAACAGCCTGCTCTGTGGCACAGTGAGCAAAGACAGCTGAAGCCTCATACAACCCTTCAGCACAGCTGCCATCCCAACCATGGGGTGATGCTTCCCTCCAAGCCCGCAGGAGCAGACGGATGCTTGCTGGCTATGGGAAATCAGTTGGACACACAAAGTAAGCACGGATGTGGCTTTTGAAGTTTACATTTCAACAGGAATAGGCAGCTGCAAGGCTAAACCATGCATGAAGAAGAAATCAGGTATTCTTGCAGTTATACACTGGGAAGTCCATGTCCTCCAAGCAGGGCAGCTCCTCATTCATGCGCAGCATTCTGGGGAGGGGTTGTCCCCTATTGTTCCCGTTCAATAATAAATAAGAGTATTTTTTTACTTGTTAACAGAAATAAAATGACGCCAGAGAAAGGAGGAATCACTGCTTTCAGAAGAGGTTTGCTGGCAAGTACTGGTGGGGCTGGTGCCTTCAGGAGCCATGTTGCTGTCACCTCATGGAGGAGCTGCTCTGCACCAGGGAGCTGAGGGTACAGCAGCTTAGGTGAGCACAGATGAAGAAACTGAATTTGTGGGTCCTCTGTGCTGTCACAAAGCACCTGGTCAAGCTGGTTCGAGAGCACCAGGCCCTGTGCCTGGTCTGAGGTTTTCACAGAGATTCTGGAGGCAGCACTGGGGAATTAGATGCCTAGTGAGTTTTCTTTTCACTGAGGCTAAGCAAAGACTGACCAGGGGCTTACAGAAAGGCACTGAGAGCCCTCATGGTCCCAGGAGCAATCATGACAGTGCTGAGAAGGCACAGATGAAGGTAGGCAAACCTTCAGCCCCAGCTCTGGGGCACCCATGAGGGCTCAGACAAGCACAGCACAGGCTGAACCTGCTGGAACCAAGATGTGCTGGGCTGGTGCTTCTTCTCCAGGGTCAGTGGGATGCAAAAGCAACTAGGGCTTTCTGCTTACCTGAGTAAGCTCTGTAAGGCAAGTAATGACCTCCATGTATTTCTTCTTGTTCACAAGAAGATCGAGCCTGTTGCAAGACAGGGAATAAATAGCTGCCACTGTCACTCTGGGTAGGTGCTCCCTGTCCTCCAAGGGCAAGAGGAGCTGGAGTGCAGATGAGGGACATCGTATTTAGCTGTCTTTAGCACAGCATTCTTAGCTCAGATCAGTCTTGCAAGGGAGAGCTGAAACTGGCCAGGAAGCCAAATTTTCACTCCTAATAGAGAAAATAAAAAGTCAAGATTTTGAGGAGGGGAGAAAAGGTTAGCTCAGTGTTTGAAACAAGACATGTTCCTTGAAAGCCAAACCATGGCACCACAAGAACCAGGGCCAACTGCAAGGCAAGGTGCTGGGGGATGCAGGGCTGCAGATGCCACCAGGTTGGCCTGGCTTGGTGCAGCCCATCCAGAGCTTCAGCAGAGCCATCACTCTGGGAGCCCTAAGCACCACATTCCTTTGGCTATGAAGACCATCCTCCCTTTCAGCAGTTACTCTGAATGCTGCATTATGGAGCCAAGCTGTCAGGGAAGCCAGCAGGATGCCATTAGCAATTTTATCACAATCAACATTTTATCAAATGGCAGAACATTTCCATTACGATGAGTTAGCAGCCTTGGAAAACAACTGTTGACAGCAGTGAAGCTCAAGGTGGGTGTGCAGAGATAGGTCCCTGGGACATGAACCTGACCTGGCTGCATGGACAATGTGCTCAGAAAGAGCCATGTAATGAACAACCCCACTTTTTGACCAATTAAGCTCCAGTCTATTCTTTGTCCATGAAGAGCAGAGTTTGTCCAAGCTGAGTTTTCAGGTTAAAGGGATCAACATGCATCAGGTCGAGCCAACAGAAGATTTTGTCCACTAGCTCATTCAATCTTTAAGATTTACTTTCCCCTTCACATGCTTTATCAAATTATCGGTTTGTCAAAACTGGGCCTGGAAACAAGTCAAATGTATTGCTCCAACTATTAACAAGTTTTCCTTGCCTGAATTTTTCTTGCTTAGCCTAAGACTTCTTGCCCCGTCTGCAGAGAAGAGATCATCCCTCCTCACTGCCTTTGCCTCATATTTGAGGGATGCTCTCATGTCTCCCCAGGCCCTTTCTGTCTCCCTTTATCCAATGCAGGACAAGCTTGCTGGGAGTCATCATGTGCTTGCTGATCTCTGGCTACCCTCCAACTTGCCCATGTCTTCCCCATCCCAGCATGAAACTGGCCTTTCTTCACAGTCCTTCTCTGCAAATCCTTAGTGCCTTCTTCCAGCAGGACCTCACCCCTTCACAAGGATATACTGCCTGGCTGTCACTCTGCAGGGATGGACTTGTTCGAGCTGTTGGAGAGACAGAAGAGATAGGGCAGGGTATGCAGGCCCAGGGGGGAAGCCATCAGATGGGAGATTTGCCAGGATCCCAGAAATGCTGTCAGTCCCTGCTCTCTGCTCCCTCACCAGCTGCTGGGCAGGGAGTTTGTATGTAGGGAGCAGAGCTGGATCTTCAACATCTGCTTGTAGTGCTTGTACCAGGGTTTCACCCATCCCAAAACAGATGACATCTAGTGCAGCTCTGGAGGGGCAAGGAAGTGAGTAAAACTGGGCTGGTGATTCCCAGCACAGACCAGGGTGGTGGATCTTCTGCCAGGGGAAGGCTTTATTTCTTCCCTATCTTTTTCCTTTTTTAAAAACAATTTTTTGTTGTTTTTTTTTCTTTGTTTTTTTGTTTTAATCAGGGTGGGTTACAGGACGACTGACAGACAGCAGGACCCAGCCACTCACATCCCTTTCCCAGCAGTGTCTGCAGGGCTGCAGACCGTTGTGTCTGCAGGTACCTCCTTGCAGGAAAAAGCAGGAAAAAACTGGCAGGGAGTGGAAACAAGTGGCAAGCAGATTAGAAACTCAGCTCCTATTTATAGACCGGCAGTGGAGAAACTGCCCCTGTGACAGCACTATCCCTTTAACCTTTTCAGCCCCGAGCACAAGCCTGCCCAGAGATGCTGAGCCAGCCTGTGCTGCAAAGGAGTATTTCTACACAAGAGAAGCAGGAGGGACCCCATGCCAGGAGGCAGGTCCTGGCATGAAGGAGCTTACAGGGGCTATTCCTCAGCAAGGATGATAAAGAGGGAGAGGAGGTCACGAATGTAAAGAATTTGAGTCACTGGGACAAGGAAGAGAATATCACAATCTGATGCTGCATGGCAGCCAGGGAAAGCAAGAAATCATAGAATCATAGAACAGTTACAGCTGGAAGAGACCTTGAAGATCATCGAGTCCAGCTTTTTTCCTAGCCCTATCATCCCACTAAATGATGCTCCCCAACACAACATCCAGCCGTCTCTTAAACACCTCCAGGGACGGTGACTCAACCACCTCCCTGGGCAGCCTGTTCCAATGGCTGACAACCCTTTCAGGAAAGAAATTCCTCCTAATATCTAACCTGAACCTCCCCTGGCGCAGTTTCAATCCATTTCCCCTTGTCCTATCACTCTCTACCAGGGAGAACAGACCAATTCCTGCCTCCCTACAACCTCCTCTCAGGTAGTTATAGAGAGCAATGAGGTCTCCCCTCAGTCTCCTCTTTTCCAGACTAAACAGGCCCAGATCCCTCAGTCTTTCCTCATCAGGCTTATGCTCTAAGCCCTTTACCAGCTTGGTAGCCCGCCTCTGTACTCTCTCCAGCACCTCAATGTCCCTCTTGTAGTGAGGGGCCCAAAACTGGACACAGTACTCAAGGTGAGGCCTCACCAGAGCTGAGTAGAGGGGCATGATCACCTCCCTGCTCCTGCTGACAACACCGTTTCTGATACAGGCCAGGATGCCATTGGCCTTCTTGGCCACCTGGGCACACTGCTGGCTCATGTTCATCCGGCTGTCAATCAGCACCCCTAGGTCCCTCTCTGCCTGGCAGCTCTCCAGCCACTCCTCCCCGAGCCTGTAGCGCTGCTGGGGGTTGTTATGGCCAAGGTGCAGTACCCGGCATTTGGCCTTATTGAACTTCATGGAATTGGCCTTGGCCCAGCCATCCAGCCTGTCTAGATCCCGCTGCAGAGCTTCCCTACCCTCAAGCAGATCGGCATTGCCACCCAGCTTGGTGTCATCTGCAAACTTACTAAGGGTGCACTCTACCCCCTGGTCCAGGTCATTAATGAAGATGTTGAACAGGAGTGGCCCCAGTACTGAGCCTTGTGGGACCCCACTCGTGACTGGCTGCCAACTGGATTTCACTCCATTGACCACAACTCTTTGGACTCGGCCATCTATCCAGTTTTTAACCCAGTGGAGCGTATGCCCATCCAAGCCAAGAGCACTTAATTTCTTTAGGAGAATGCTTCTTCTAATTAGAAATGTTTCCTCTAATGGGGATGTAACAAACAGGTTTTAGAGGCAACTCCAGGTTGAAGGTAATGAGGGCCATTGCTTTGAGAACCACTGCATATCTGTTACCCACAAGTGGCTGCCGATGTTTGCAGAGAGCTGCTCCACCCTAAAAGACTGGACTGTGCCATCTACCCTCTGCTCTTTCCCACCGTGGTCATCCCATAGCTTGGCAGTAAGAGGACAGTCAGATATCATCACTAGCTCAATGCCAAATTCACAGTGATTTGTTAAATCTATTAATATTTCCAAGGAGAGGTCCTGCAAGCACAAAAACCATAGAGTTCACATTGTAAGTGCCCTGTATGCAGGTGCCAGCTCCATGCCTTAGTTCCAAGGCAGGCAGGCAGCTCCCCTGCTCCACTGCTGCTCCCCTGCTCGATGGCTGCTCATCTGCTCCATGGCTGCCCAGGCACGATGTCCAGTGGTCGGGATCAGGAGACAAGCAGAGTGGGGTGTGAGTCCTGGCAAGAGGCAGTCATCACATCCCCAGCCCAGGTGCACACTGATACCATTATCCTGAAGCTCCAGTTTGAGTACTACTCTACCTGCTGTCACTTACAGATGCCTTTATGCCATACAGAGTTGTTAAGAGACAGAAATTGGGTATTGTCAGTTTGCTCAGCCTCCTGCTTTCCCAGATCAGGATTTCACCAGAAGTGGTGGCAAGCAGAGACACAACTGGGAAGGATGAACTTCATTATGAATAAAAACCCCAACCCCCAGTGTTAGCCTTGGTGGACCCTATAAACACAATAAAAAGGTGTTTAGTTCTGCCATGTTATGTTAGACTTCAGTAGGACCAATTCATCTGCAGAAGAAAAGGGCCTGCAGCACTGAAAAGGACATAAGAAAGACATAACACAAAGACATAAGGAACAAAGGACATAAGGAAGAAATTTCTTACAATCAGAGTAGTGAGGCTCTGGAACAGATTGTCCAAAAGAGTTGTAGATATCTCATCATTGGAAGTCAAGTTGGATGGAGCTTTGAGCAAACTGACCTTGTGAAAGATGTCTCTGCCCATGACAGAAGAGATGAAGTAGACAATCTGTAACTGCCCCTTCCAACCCAAATCGTTCTGTGATTCTTAAAAAACAGGTGTCATAGCTGCTTAGCTGAGTTGGAGTTTGATACCTGGCCATGAACTGGGCCTGTAGTGGAGATCACTGAATGAGAAGCTGCTGGGCACACACAGGCAGTAGCTCTGGAGCCAGCATGCAGACAGCAGGGAGATTTGTCATTCCATTTCACCTCCTGCAGATCCAGAGACTAAGTGCTTCCTGAAGCTGGCTGGACTGGGATCACCCCTAATCCCTGCATGGGGACAGCTGCACAGACATGAGGCTGGGTCTGGGCTGGTTTCATTGCAATTCTCCATCATTTAAGAACCAATTTTTCCCTCCCAAAACCTCCTCAGCTATAGGCCTCAGCCATTTGCTGCTTCTACCAGAGAGACTTTCCAGCTGTTCTCCCACTTGCTTGTGTCAATAGCTATTTTTACAAGATTGCTTTTCTTTGCTTCTTAATTGATCTAAATCCTTTCCCTTAGCTTTCTTGTTAAAGGTGGATTTAAAGAGAAGGAGTTCATTATCTCAGCCATTTTTGAGTCATTATGAATTTCATCCCTCTCCTCATTAATTACTCATTACCCCTCAGGTCTAGAGGGCTGCTTTGTCCCTGGATGTGTTTGTGAGCAGCTTCCCCAGTCCCCTGTAATCCCCCCGGCCCTGTGTTAGCTGGGTCTGGTTTATACTGCCTCTGCTTTCCCCTCTGCTGCTCTTTGCCTGCTCCTCTCCTAAGCGAGCTGTTACCTTCTCATTGTGCCCAATGGCTGTTTCCTGCTGAGCTCTCCAGCCTCAGCTCTGGGTCCCTCGGTGGGTCCAAGCTCTATGAGCACTGTCCTTGTGCATCGTGCCTGCCCTGAGGAACAAGTGCCCATTTCTGCTGGCTCCCGTGCTGGACAGCAAGGAGTTGGCTCCTGGTTAATGGGCCGGCACTCAAGTTTGGATATAAATAGCCCTTTTTGGGAAAGTAATAGGTTTGCTTGGCCTGTTTTGGTACCTGCCAAGTTATGACAAAGCAGCATGGAGAGAAAAGGAATGTTGCATAAGGGCCTTGGGTTTAACGGGCCAGTATTTCCTGAGCCTTTGGCTGCAGTCAGATCCCCAGGGAGAACTTGGAACATTTAAGTATCTCCTGGGCTACAGCTGCAGCGGTCCAGGGAAGCACAGCAGCTGCACTGGTGTAATCATCCTCCCATCTATGCACGAGTGCTTCCCTGATAGTGGAGAGCTGTGTGGTACAGGCACTCTGATACTGACACTGCTGCTGAAGCAACCTTCTCCAGTTCCATACACATACTAGTTGTAACCCTGTATCACCCATGAGTGGATCCATGAACTGTGAATCACGAGCAATGGTCTTTCTCTAGACATAAACACACACGCAGCTGCCCAAGGTCTGCTGGCAAGAGACCCCCTCCATCCCAGCCTGATACCCATGTTGCCCCAGCAGCTTCCCAAAAGCCTTACAGGACTTTTTTCCTCATCACAGCAGGGGATGGAGATTTATGGTCTGCCCTCTCCTCCCTGAGGCCAGTATTACAATCATTTCTGTGCTAAGCATCTTCCCAGCAGGCTCCTGCCAGGGCTGAGGCACGCTCACTGAGGAGGGCCCTTTCCATACTTCATGGATGTGTACGAAAGGGCAAAGCAGGAAGAATGTGTTGGGTTGGTAAAGGGAAGAAAGGGGTGCAAGTATTTGCTTGGGGTAAAGGAGGGTTGCACAAGCAAGCAACTGAGTTGCACAATCAGAAGCAGTGGAATTATTTAAGTTACCACTGATCAGCTGAGCTGCACTTTCGCAGGAGTTTTAAGCTAAAAGACCTTATTCTTTACTGGAGCAAATTAAGATAAGGCACCTGCTCCAGGTGCACAAGCAATGGTGCTGACATGCACTGAGCCAATCCTCGGCACATCCCTCATTGGGAGGGAAGTGGTCACAAAACAGTTTGAGGAGGATTGCTGAGTGTTGGGCTGAAATTGGCAACAGTTCAGACCCTCCAGGACAGAGAAATTAATTCAGAACAGGTTGCAAAGTGCTTGAAGCAAGCCTCCATGCTTGCCAGGAATCTGCTAACTACCTTTAATTGCTGGCAGCAACTCCAGTCCTCCACCATAGGGAGAGCCCAGTGAAACCTTCTAAGCCAGCAATTACAGTCATTTCTCATCCTCCGTCTGTGAAGCAATCATGTGGCTTAGGACAACCAGGGACTTTGTTATAAAGGAGCTACAAGGGGTAGACACATTGAGATGGTTCAATAAACACCCCCTTGTTATCATGCTGCAGTGTCAGCCCTAGAGGACATGCCAAAACACAGCACAGGAGCCAGGAGACTGAGTGAGAGGATTATTTTCCTCTGCTCCTGTATTTCAGTTGGAGTAACTGCTCCAGGATTCTCCTGTCAAGCTTTTCTCTTGCTGCAGTTGCATCCCACAAAACTGTTGCCTGGTGCAGTGTTGTTCCTCCAACAAAGAGGGGTGGCCTGTGCTGGCATCACCAAAGATGCAAGTCTTTTTACTAAGACTTGTATTTGTGTATCTTCCAAGGAGCTCAGCAGATGGCCAGACCTCGGAGTGAATGCCTGGAAGTATGAGCCATTCATTGCTGCGAAAACACAACTTACCTAAGAGGAACTCAGTGTATTCAGCAATAATTGGTAATGAGCAAGCAAGCTGCAGCTCCATCTTGGCCTTCTTCTGTATGACCGGAGCAACAGTGCAAGGGTTTGGTGAGACCCAGTCGGAGGGTATGGAGAGGTGCTCTCTGGAGATGGAGTAGGCGAATGCCCAGCCTCCTCTGGTCCAACCCTTACTGGAGATCTCCAGCCATGCCAACAGCCCTATGCATAAGTCTTACACAAACTGCTAGAATGACCTACTTCTGCATCTGTGGGATGTCCCCTTCCTCAGCCCCCACAAAGGGTTTTGAAAGGACTGACCCTTTTAAGCATGTCTCAGTGAAATCCAGCTCCCCAGCTTGGGCTGTCTAATACCACATTTGCAATGCCTGAGACTTGAGAGCTTTTCAAATCCCTCGGGGCTGTAAGGATAACATAGGCCAGCATCTGGAGTTTTACAAGACACAGATGAGACAGTGCTCTACTCATTCTCTCTTCCAATCACAGGTATCTGGCACTGCTTGAGAAAAACCACATGGGAAGTGCTCTGGGAAGAAGCCAGGGTCACTAGCAGTGGCGCACCTTCGTTCATACTGCTGTGACACACAGCAGAGTCAAAAAAGACCCTGCCACCATGAGTGTGAGATGGTCCATCTGCAACAGGGAGAGCAATCGCTGCTCCTCACTCCAAGTTGGGCATTTTGATGCAGAAGGGTCTCTGGGCTGGCATGGGTAGTACTTGATGGCAGCCAGGAGTGCCAGGGCAAAGGAGACACCAGTGAGGGCTAGTGATGCCATGAAGGGTCTTGAAGCTAAACAAAACTATCCCATGCCTGAAGTTTCCCCGCAAAACTGTCAAATTTGTTCTAGCTCAGTACCAAGCTGAAGAGAAAAAAGGACAGATAAAATAATCCTCTTGCAGGAGGAGAGAGGATAGTTTAACTAGCAGCATCTTACCCAGCATGGCCAGAACCAGTGTCCAGAATGCTGGTGCTCAGGCACCGAAACATTCTCCACATGCTCCTCTTTCTGGGAATATTCTTATCAAAAGCCTCCCATAGGTGACCTAAGCCTCATAAGCTCTCCTGCCTCCCTTGCACCCATCACAAGGTATTTGAGGACCTTTGACCTTGATGTCAAGGGAACAGTGTCAAGGGAAAAGTCATACCTTAGGGGACCTGTTTCCCTAGTATAGAACCCAGCTTCACTACAGGTTTTTAAATTGCAATGAGTTATTATTCCCCCAGGATAATACACAAGTGTTTGAGTGCTCACAGGCTCCCCTAACCACTTCAAATTCAAGTTGTCTTTTGGTACAAGACAGAGACTTGTGCAGTGCCTAGCACCTCTTCACCTCCCCAAATAATTCATCACCCAAATTTCTACTGCCATGTATTTTAAAATGTCTGCAATGCTCTTAATGAGCCTCATAAACCAGACATCTTTGGAAGCCCTTGCTCGAGTAACTTGCATGAGACCATCAGCTTTCAAGCAGCACCTTGTTCTCTAGTTTGTAATGTTGTTAAGAATCCCCTAAAACCACAACTTCACAGAAGCTTGCCCACTGGCTCCACTGCTACTTACAGCCTGGTGCCTGTTGGAAATGTTCATCCCACCATGCACCCTCTAATTGCCTCATTGCTGTCTTCAACATCCTCATGAGGTGAAGCAGTGGGGCAGGCACTCTTTACTCCTGTGGACAGTGATAGGACCAGAGCAAATCAAATGAAGCTGAGTCAGGGGAGATTTGGGCTAGATATCAGGAAAAGGTTTTTTCACCCAGAGAATGGTAGGGCTCTGGAATGGCCTCCCTAGGGAAGTGGTCACAGCACCAAGGCTGACGGAGTTCAAGACACGCTTGGACAGTGCTCTCAGGCACATGGTGTGATCAGGAGTTGGACTCGATCTTTATGGGTCCCTTCCAACTCTAAGTATTCTGTGATTCTGTAATTAGGACATGAAAACACACCAGCCAGGGCAGGAATAACAGCAAAAGCTGCTGGAATGATCAGCTATGTTGGATAATGTATCTACTTTCATATTTCTCCCTCCAAATGAAACCAAACTTCTACTTATTCTAGGGCAAACTCAAAAGGTTTTATTTTAAGGTGGTTTTTTTTTTAGCAAATTCTATCACGTAAATGTTAACAAAAAACATCTGTACAATTGCCATGATACACTCAAAAAGTGAAACAAATAAGATATAAATACAGATATGGATGTAACATGACAAAAGCTGAAAATAGAAAAAAATACATGCGCATGAACACGGTGCCAACAAAGTCATTTCTCATGGCTGGCATTTTTCAGAGCAGTTTTTTACTTCCCATTTAAAACATTGTTAGCAACGTCCTGCTGTATATACTACAAAGGTCTATTTATCTGTCCCTTAATATGTAATATTATGCTTGATAAATAAAGGTATGGGGAGAAAAGGTTTGGATGACAAAGATGCCAGTTACATTACTTATACATGTTATTGGTAAGCTAGGAATAAGCAATAAAAAAGACAGTCTAGTATTGTATTGTAATCCAGGCAAGCACACATAGTGTACCTTAAGAAAGCCACATGCCTCAATATTTCTGCACTACATGAGAACTACAGTACGTAGACCTGTGGGGCGGATGGATCCGCTATTTGCCCATGCCCACGGAGCACTGGTGCAGCCAATGGCAGAAAAAACATCCACATCTGAGATTTCAGCAACTTGGCAGCCAGGAGCTGCTGCTGTCTGCTGAGAGTTTGCTCTCGTTCAGACTTTTAAAGCATGGTCGGCAAAGAAAATACACTTTTTTTTTTTCCTTTTTCCTTTGTTTTGTTTTTTGTGGTTTTTTTTTTAAGGTATGAAAAATTGAAGCCCTGCAGAATGGGCAGCAAGAAAACAAATAAAACAAACAAAAAAACCCCAAAAAGGCAGCTGCAGTAGGTGGCTACTGCCAGGAGAATGTGAACGCAAGCTTCACCGGTGCGGTGAGGCACTGCCAGCATGCAGATCTTTCTCTGCAAGCATGTGTGGACACTGTCATTTGTAGCCAGAGAGACCTTTATGCTTGCTGAGAAAAAAAAACTACAACAACAAAACCAAAATGATTGTACAGCTTGTTGATGTGAGAACACTGGAGATCAGAGAGGTGACATTCAGAGCTAGCCCTTTGAGTACTTCAAAGGAAGCATACACACACACACACACCAAAAAAAAAATAAAAATAAAAAATCAGGTCATGTTCAACATACTAAACAACCTTACTATGTACATTTTACGCAATGATTTATAAATACCTAAGCAGAATGCTCTCTACTGTATACAGGTATAACATACTTCTAGAGTACTCAAAGGACAAACAGTCCTCGACTGACTCACATAACAAAATTAAGTAGCACATTAATGAGCATCTGTTGACAAACAGAACTGAATCTGATTCAGAAAGTAAGGCCTGGTTCTACCACGTGCAGCCCCAAGTGTGCCAATACGATCAGGAAACACAGGCTTGTGGCTGGAGCTGCAGCAGGTGGCATGTGTCTTCTCAGGGATGAGCTGCTAACTCCTGCTGTAGTGTCAGCGCACGCGCCAGGGGCCGTTCAGGGACGTTACAGTGCGTTCACTCTCAGTGCATCCTAACAGGATTTTATAGAAGGAATTCAATTCCTGGACATTTGCTACAGTGTGCCATTCAAAAAAAAAAAACCAACCCCAAACAACCAACCCAACAACAAACAAACAGAAAATGGTGATGGACCAAGCTCCATCACAGCTGGGAGGGACTAATCACCATCTGGTCAGCTATGCTGACCTTCTGAATCCCAGAAATGGAACAGAAGATGCTGAACTGAGACAGTGAGAAAGAGGCATAAATATTAAGCAGTTAAGAGTAAAAATTAAAAACCAAAACCAAGAAAAAAATCTATCACTTAAAATTCAAACAAGACAGCTAACTGCTGCCAACAAGTTGGTTGAATATTTCCTCAGAAGGGAAAATAAATCTGTGTTAAACTAAAATAATTTGAATCATTCAAAGTATTAAAAAATAATATTCTAACAAGCATAGCAAAAGATGTTGAAAAGAAGTGGTCCACGGAAAGGGAGACACCAACCATGGAGCAGCCAATCCTCCCTCTAGCAAGGATGGCTTTTCTGAGCCTGCAGAAAGACTCTGCAGTGACCCCACCCAACCAGGATTGCATGGATTCTCCTGTCATGGCATTAGTCATTGGGAAAGATGAAGAACTAGCCCTGCAGCCAGCAAAAGCCTAGACACATCCTGATGAACTCAGGAGCAAGTCACCTCCTCTGATCTCACTTTAGCAGGGAAAAGGGACCAACAAGCTTTGCAGCCCAATCCCACAAAGTCCCCAGCAGCCCCAATCCCTCCTGAGCTGGGGACTGTGAGGGTGAGCTGGCACCAAATGGCCCAGCATAGGTCCTTGGGGCTAGGGCTGAGACACATTGGGATGAACTGATGGCAAGGGAGGACAATGGGGCTTTACTCTCCCCACTGTGCTCCCTTGCTGCAGTACTGCAAACCCATGTTCTCAGTATGCTACCAAGGTGCCCCTTCAGCTCCCCAAAGGGGAAAGGGAGAGAGACAGAGGCACTGACAGCAGCCAGGGGGCACACATCCATCATCACAGCTGTAGCCCTAAGCCGCAGGTCCACCATACTCTTGCATCACTGGCACAGGTGGCAAAACCCCAGTTTTGATCAACTGCATGTTTGGGGTGGGTATGCCCAGGGCCAAAACAGCACTGGCATCCTCCTGCTTGTCCTGGTTACAGGCAGAGGCAGAGTGAGCTCATCCTTTGCAAACAGAAGGGTGTCCCATTTGGGAAAGGGCAGTGCCATGGGGTATTTGACTGCTGCTGGCTTGGCTCTGACTTGGTCTGTCATCAGGCTGCAAAAGGATTTGCCTTACTGCATCCTCACCCAGAGCGCCCTGTTAACAGCAGTGCCCAACAAGAGCCCTCTGCATCTCTCTGAAATGCAGAGCACCCAGCAGGGATGTTGCTGGATCTGGACAGGAAGGAGATCTCTAAAGGCAGCTAACGGCACTGCAGGGTCTTCCAGGCACAGAAGTGGAGCTGTGGAAAAAAATCTGCGCTGTCCCAGCTTGCTCAACAGGTGCTTCCATGCTGGCTTTCTGTTCAGTTTCAGGTGCCTTTTCTGTCCTCTAGGATGTACATTTTGCCCAAAGCACAAAAGAGTTGTGGAGACAAAGCTACTTCATACCCAACACCAGTGGGTCTCGTCGGGACAGCAGATCAGTCCTTTGACTTTACAGACTTCAAGAAAAATGCAGCTAGCCTCACAAGGCAGCACTAAGGTACAGCCCTGCCAGCTCCCACTGCCCACCCACAGACAAACCCAGAGTCTAATCCAACACCCACCCACATAACTCCAGTGTCCCACTCACAGGCATCAGTTCCAGAACTGGGTCTCTGGTTCCCTTCTGGGGGCAATAAGTAACCTGGAGAGTCTTTTGAGCGTTTGAAAAAGCCAAATAGGTTGGGAGGAGAGAAATATTTACACAGTCAATGAAAGGAGCAAGAGTCCAGCTGTTTTGCACAGCACAGGTGGCTGGAGAGCAGTTGCAGAAAACTTAGCCCATTGGAGGTCTGTCAAAAGAACTATGTACAAAAACTCAGATGTTTAAAAAGAACCTGCTTTTTCATTACTTACTTGGAATCTCTCAGTATTAAAGCATCTAAGGCTGGAATCACAGCCACAGCTGCGAAGATCTCCCCACAGAGAGCCCCATGTTAGATAAGCTGCAAAAGGGAGTATAAAATAGGACCACAAGACTTATAAGAAGAGGAGAAGGTAGCCAGAATGGCTGTGAGGAGAGAGCAGGTAACTAGCACAAGGAAACCAAAACTGGGCATGAACTAAACCAACAGTATTTGTTTGACCTTTATGTGTGTCCAGGTTCTAGGTCTCCGTTTTGGAACACTAACCTAAACATATTTTTGGGATTTCAGCAGGCTATATACAAATATGTTTAAGTATAGCTTTCTGTTGTTCACTTTTAATGAAGACTGCAACACAGACCTTGCTTCCTTTACATTCAATACCAGTAAGATTCTACATAAAAGCTTTTAAGGGACTAAAATACTGATTGCAATAAATATCTGCATGGCCTCCTTGAGCTGATGGAGCGCGCCAGTGAAGAGTAGCAGAAAGGTCTCTGAGAGGCACCGTTGATTGCTTCTAAGTCTACATGTGTCCACATATCTCCATTAACTGTGCGTTGAAACATCTGAAGAGGAACTGCTGTTGCTGTTGGTGGTCTGGGCCCTCTTTATGTACAAGTTTAGAAGCTTCATCTGAAAGAAACAAACCAACATCAAGAGAAAATGCAAGGAAGAGCAGGTGGACAAAAATTGACTGCAAATCTTAAACCTTGCATTCTACAGTGAGCTCAGTTTTGAGTGAGCTGACATTAAGCTCTCTGGAAGAAAAGCAGAAGCAAAGCTGAGTTTCTCACAGAACAGACAGAGGCAGGAGAGTATGACTAGCCCCACTGAAGTTACAGACAGATTTAATGGGATTTAGAAAAACCTCCTGCATTTCACTTCAGCAGCCCTCAGTTCACAGACCTCATTCCTGCAGCCTGCTCTAGGCAAGCAGGACACCCACAGAGTGGAGTGGGGCTGCAGGCACACCAGAGATCCAAAAGCCATGGTCCCTCCTAGAAAACACACTGAACTGTCCATGCTTTATAAAATGTTCCTTCTCAATGACATTTAAATATCTTCACTAACTTGGAACGTCTAGTGAAACCACAGCTGTTATGACTACACACTTCCTTTGCATGTTTTGTTTTTTGTTTTTCTGCCTTACCACCTTAGCTCCAGATCCTGCAATGACTCATGTACATGTTTAACTTTAAACATGCGGGCAGTCTGCATAAACCCAGGAGAATTACTCATATGTTTATAGTTAGTTATGTGGTGGAGTAAGATTGTGGCACCTAGGATAATAAAATCTCTACAATATTTTACAGGGAGATTTCCTAACTGCCCAAATATAATGAGGTAAACCCCAGCACCCATAGCTGTGTCTTTCCAGAGCAATTTGGAGACACAAGTAATTTAAGGACAAGGACATCTGTTTAGCTCAATTCAGAACTAAAATCCAAGTGTCCTCAGTGTGGTGGTCAACACCACACTTCATACTCGTGAAAGAAACTATTGGTTCCAAATAACAGAACAAAGCCCTCTGAACTAAGCAAGGAACTATTTACATGCAGAGATATATTTCAGAAAAAAAATACAGAATTCATCCTAAAATTGCAGAGAAATGTTGCATATGACAACTTCAAACAGGAGAAATCTTGTGATGGCTTCCTGAGCAGCTCTGGAAAGCAATCAACCACCTGTCTCAAAGCAAAATGCCAGCTCTTGTCTGAAGGACAGAGCTGAATTCAGACTTGGTTTTATTTGCAGCATCAGGTCAGAATTTCAGTTTTGCTGCTAACCTGAGTCTAGGACACTAAGCCCTTTCAAGTCTCACTTTAGATTGCTGGTGTCCAAGGAGGAAAGGGATGCGTTTGCCATGTTGTAAGAGTGAACCTTTACCTGCGTTTCTACAAGCCTTCATCACAGGACCTGCTCTCCCACCCATGTATTCCCACCACTTTTTGCACTACATTACCTGTGTGGTCACAGAGCAGACTGAAAGATAATTAATTTGTATTGCAAATCTGGTTTTCACCCAGAGCAGCCCAGCCAGCTGATTCAACTCACTGCACAGCCACCTCTGGATGCAATGTTGAAGGGGCAAGGCAGGACCCACTCAGTGGCAGCTTGCAGTTACACAGGATCAACTGTGTCATGAAACCAATCCCTGAACCCCGTCAAAACTTGCTTAGTAAGAATTCAAATGTTCAAAATGCTGAGCAAGTGCTGTGCTGTTCTAGTGGCGTTTGGCAGGGCAACAAGAGAGGATTTAACAGAGTTCAGGGACTTGACCCAGAGCTACCCTGAAGCCACTGGTCTTGCTGCTAGTGGTGGCAAGCCATTCCTCAGGCTATGATGGAAACACCAGCGATGCATTGCTCTTGTACCTTGCTTCCTGTGAGTTGTGCGAGATGAGGTTTCAGCTCTTCTCCAATTACTGAATAAATTGCCACTAGGCAAAACACGCTAGCTTTACGGACACTGCTCTCCGTATTGTCATAACCCTAGGAAACAAGAAAGAGAGGTCAGAAGTCAAACAGCACTCACCATCATCCTTCCAGAGCAACACACTAAAGAGCTGATGAACATTTTCTCAATTGGGCTGACCTACAGATCAGTAAAAAGGCTCTGCTTAATGCAACAAGTTTGCAATCTGGATACTCAAAGAGCAAGAGACTACAATCACCCAGAATACATCCTATTTGTTCTTTATATTATTAGTTACTGCACAATCCTAAGCATCCACTGGTCAGATTATATGACTAGTATGTCTGTTCTAGAACAAGCAGCAGTTTCAAGTATTGAGGCCATGTTGCTGAGAACACAGCTGCGTTGGGCAGGTCACGTCTCCAGGATGAAGAACTACTGCCTTCCTAAAATTATGCTTTATGGTGAACTTGCCACTGGCTGACGCAAGAGAGGAGCCCCGAAGAGGAGATACAAGGACTCCCTGAAACAACACCTCAGCCTTGGCCATATTGATCACCTTAACTGGTCTCTACTCTGGCCTCCGATTGGGAGGTCCAGAGACATACTATTTTTAATGCTGCTGATGTTTTTGAGCAGGCACGCAGGATCACTCTTGAGGAGAAAAGACAACGTAGAAAGAATCGTGTCTTGCAGAATATATCATCTAAGGAGTCCTTCTGCTGTGCCTTTTGTAACCGCTCTTGTCTATCTCATATTGGCCTTTTTAGCCACCAGCACACTTGTAAAAAATGTGGGTAGAGCCCTCCCCGGATCTTCGTTCATGAAGCCTAGCCATGATGATGACTGCTTTAATGAGTTATTAATATCTTGTTATTTACAGCATTAAGCAACAACACAGTTTCCCACTATGAGCTTACAGACACACTTCTGTATCCAGTTCAGATGACCATATGATATTCTAGATGGTCAGGACTTCTTGGAAGTGAATCCTCATGCTCCTAGCTTGCTCTCAGAGAAGCCTTTAAACACTGTGCTACAGACAGAACTGCCTCTTGTAACCTGGAGGTTTCCTGATTACTTATAAGGTAGGAAATAACACAGAAGAAAACATATTGAAAGACCCCTATGGGTGTGCTGGATCTCTGGCAGCTTCAGCAGAGCTCAAGATAGCCACCAGGTCACTCAGCAACTGGTGACATCAGCCCTGTACTCAGGCATCACTAAGCAACCATCCCATGAGAAATGCAGACATCACTTTAGCCCGCGGGATGCTAGCTCCTCCAAATGCAGGGTGACCTCTGCCAAGAAAGCCAGGAGGAGGGATGTGGCACAGCTGGGGCAGTTACAGCTGCAGGACCAAAATACAGCCTGAAATGAGTTTGCAATCCCAAAGAGCACTGCACTAGAAAAGCAGGAGACCTAGATGAGCTCAGACAAACATCAAGCTATTGAGGACCGAGGTGGAAAAAAGGCTGAGCCTAGGCCTACAGCAGAGGAACATAAATTATTGCTGGCAGGAAGCTGGGACTCAGAGCTCTCTGAGTCCCAACCTAAAGGCTCTTGAACTCATCAAATGCCTCTGCTGAACCCAAGTTTCCCTGTGGGCCTGACATTTTGCTTATATGTGCATCCCAAATGGCTCCTGTGTGGGCAGGCAGATCTGTGCAGTGTTGAGGCCTAAGAGAGCTGTGTCCTGGTGGGTGGTGGGCTGTATGTGCCAGCAGGACTGCCACCTCACCATCTGCCAACTTGCTCGCAAGGCATCAGCCACTTGCAAGAATCCTGGTATTAATAACACAGCCCAACAGGTAGAACATTCGCTCAGGAGATGACATGGGCTCAAAGCTCTCTTAAGCCTGAGAGTATCAAGATGCAGCACATGGGAAAGTGCCTCACAGCCCAGCTCTATCAGCCCAGCTCTGAGGGAGCAAGAGCTCCACATCGTGACCAGGGCAAGCACCACAACTTTTCACAGCCAATCCTTGTTTCCTTGTTCTTGCACAGATATCCTCATCTCCAGCTTTGGGCTGCTGAGCTAAACACTCATGCTCACGTTGCTGTTGTCTGACACTCCTGCTAATACCCACAGCAAGGTAAACAAGCACGCAGGTGATTCCCTCTGCACACAGTCCTTTAGCTGGAAGGATCCCAAAATACTTTCCAAACGAGCAGTAGCTTCCTTTGATCAATGAGTTCATAAGGTGAGGAAATATCACTTGCAGCTTCAGGATGGAAAATAGCAAACTAGGCTCCCCCAAAAGATCTGTTTTCAGATATGGAAGCAATTAAATTAAAACATAACTTCATTTTTAAAGGCATTCTGCTCCCAAACTTTTCCAATGCATTGAAGATCCACTGTTCAGATTGCTGCCTGCAACAATTATGACTAAACTTTTAACAAAAGAATTGCCTGATTCCCAGAAGCTGAAATTTAAGAAAAGAATTGCAAGAGCTCACACTACAAAGTTAGGGCAAATGCTAGGATGCACAAGGGGGATTTCTGACTTTACCCATGTCCTTTCAACTTTTTAGGAGGTTTCTTTATCCCAGTTCTCCACTGAAGTCTTACCTGCCCAAGCATGCCTCCCCTTTCACACTGACTGATTTGTTCCCGTTGCAATCACTCCCCAGTAAAAATACAAACATTCTCTCTCCTTCCTCACTACTGTCTTCCCTTACATCCTTCTTGCTTGTAGCCTCATCCCAGCTGCTGGCACTGCCAGCTGCTTGTGCAGGGAAACAGAAGACAAGAGTGCTACAGCCAGCACTGAAATTTAAGTTCACAATGTGAACCCAAGCCTTAGCACTAGCAAAACCACAACTCCCCACCCAGCCTGAGAGGGTTATGAAAGTGGCTGAATGAAGTCAGCATGTAGTTTGGTCCTGACTTTGGAGAGGAAAGAAAAAAGGACTAGCTTGCTTGCTGGGATTCAAATTCAAGTGCAAAGTACACAACAGCTCAGCAGAATTAAAGGAGATTGAAAGATGCATTGCTTGGGAGATACTGAGACAGCCTAAGAACTGGCTAATTCCTACTCTTAAATTTATTACAGTTTATTTAGGAATCAGGCCAAGGTGTCTAATTGTGAAACACACACATAAGAATCTTGATTTTCTTTTAACATTAAAAACATCAAAAGTTCAAATATAAAAACCTAGAGGAAGTAAAACTTTAATTTACCCAATTCTGGCCCCAGAGGGTCCAGCATTCTCTCCTAGGTCATAGATCTCACAAATTACTCAATGGTGGTTTGCGCTTAGAAGCATTTATGACATGGGATTCTGTACCTGTAACAACCCAGGAATGATATCAGGAAGAAGCTGATGCAATGATTCCTTAGAAATCCTCTCGATGACTTTTGTCTGCATTTTGATGGCAGCTAAGTTAATTGGATAATCTGCAGTCTGAATGATGGGGCAAAGCACCTTGATGCATTGCTCAGGGTGGATTGAACTTGCCAGGGTAGAAGCAGCCTCTTCAGCAGCTCTAACAACCTGGAAAGAAAGCAGAGCAAAACATTATGTTAGTGAGGTCACATGTCACAAACCCATCAGTGTGTACTAGAAATGACTGCCAGGAAATGCTTGGGGATGTTCATTAGGAGGCTTTATCAAGAGGCAATTGACTCCGAGAATTCACATCTGTCACCTCTAGTGACATCTTTGTTCCAGCCAGTAGTAAGAATTCCATCCTACCTACCATAACTATGTCAAAATTGTGGCTACTTTGAAAAAGTCATCAGGCACTCAAGACAGATGGGCACCCCTATCTGAAGAGAGACAGGAAGACAACATTTCTCTAGCCACTGTCAAAGTGTCAAAATTCACCAGCTTTGACATTATAATCATAGAATACCAGGTTGGAAGGGATCTCAAGTATCATCTGGTCCAGCTTTTCCTGGAAAAAACCCAGTCTAGACAAGATGGTCTAGCACCCTGTCCAGTTGAATCCTAAGCGTCCATGGCTGGAGAAAATGAATGATACTGTTGCATCTTTTAGTATGCATCTCACCTGCCGAGTGCTTGGGTGCCTAGGCTGAGACACCCATGCCTACACGTGTCCTGCCATTCCCCACCTAAGCTGTGTTGTAATCAAACCTAGGCGACAGATACAAACAGGCTTTAGGGTGTCCCTGGCCAGGCAGCTGTGCTCTCAGCACACCTAACCCATTAAAACAGCCCTGGGATCACTACAAAAGTGGAAACGGTGGTAGCACACACCTTCTGCAACTAGCCTACACTGTAAAGCAGTCAAGCAGAACAAGGAAGATCCTAAACTCAATTCCACTCTTACCCTGAGGAAAGACAAATGCACAACTTTCACACTCTTCCCCAGGGGGCAGGACAGCCAGTTAGAAGGGGAAAGACCTGATTGTGGCCTCTCCTCCCATAAGAGCTCATGCATTTCGTTTTTTTATCTAATTACTGCAGAATGAAAAAATGGGATGGGAAGGCAAGTTTTCTTTTTTTCAAGTGTCTGTGGGAACATTGCCAGGCAACAAAATGAAGCTTCCCCTTGGTTGCACTGTTCCTGGCCACAAATCACACACTCTTTGCTTCCCATGTTCTTGTTTCAGTACAAAAGATGGATGGTGCTTCTGCTCGTCTCTTCTCACTACCCTGTTCTCAGGGCTTACTTTTAAGGGAGGGTAAATCCTGAGTGGACAGAGATGCCCCAGTGGGTAGACTTAAATCCAGCACCTCAACTCTAAGAAAGAAGCACTGACAAATCCTTATGCTTACGATCTCCAAGCTAGCCCCAGGCAGCCTCTAAGCCCAGAAATACTCCTCCCTTTCCTGATACTGCATGAGGGCCAGATACCTAGCACCCATTCTCTAACTCATTCTAAACTGCACTATCTGGCATTGTCTGAAGTTGCTACTTCAAAACCAGCACTACAAAATCTGTCTCAAGCAATCTGTAAACGGCAAATAAATCAATCCCCAGGTCTCCATCACTTAAACTGAAGCCATACTGCTGCTGGATTGTCCTCATTCATCTTTTCCATGCACTGCCATCCCATCAAACTCCGGGATTTCTACTTGGTTAGGGCAATCCATGGACAGATATAGCTCTACAAAAGTCTCAAAAGAAGGCAAGCTTTCATTATTTTTAAGTAACTACTGTGGACAACACATGAATCAGGAATATCTGGAAGTTTAGCTCAGTTCTTACTAGAATGTCTCCCTGCCTGGACTACGAAACATTTTTCCAGAAAGGTTTAATTGATTTTTAAGATAGCAGCAATGGATAGTGACCAGAAGAGATCATCTCTGTCTATAAAGCCTGCTTCACCCACAGCCCTGGCCTGAGGGCCACACCACGATCATTAATCTTCCACCCATGCTGACAACTACCTCCCTGAAACAGAAATGGCCACAAGATACTTGTACACCCAGGAAATAACAAAACTCATCCACTTGGCTCTTGGTATCCTCCAAAGCAAACCCAACAGTGAATGTGATCTCATATAGTTCACATAGTACAAATACTGCATGCAGGCAAGATACAGGTAGGGTGGTGAAGCAGGCCTGAAACCTTGAATGCTTCTGTATCAGTGCTCTATTTGCAGAAGAAAAGCTGTTAAACTATTCCATGTACTTCAGGCTTTTAACTAAAACGTATTCCAAGAAGAATTGCAATCCACAATGTGCATCCTGAAGGATCTGTGAATCTGTGAGCAGAACAGAATGCTTGTTGTCCCCATTTCCAGCAAGTTTTCTCTCTTTCAGCTATTTCTTTGCTAGTCCCTCTTCAATTCCACATGAGAAGCATGAAAATTAGTATTTTTCCATATAAGTTAGTACTAGCTTAGAAGCAAGCACTAAATTCATGTTGGGGAAGGAGAGTAACACCCAAGTACTGAAAGGAATCCTAATGCCGTGCTTTGGTACCATGGTTTTGAAATGCTGGAGTGATGTCAGGAGATCTCCAGGAGGTCTACTTTAAAGGAATTAATTTCTTGGCACTGCAACTTTTGACGTCTGCTTTCCCAGTGCTGAAATTCTGCTACCATCAAGCTTGCCACAAACAATGCAGTGGACTTACAAAGAGCCCAGATATCTTGTAATCAATTTAACAACATTCTCAAGCAAGTCACTAGCTAAAAAAAAACACTAACTATTTGGACATAGGCTGCTTGGGGCTTTGCTTTGTAACAACTCCAAATACTGTTAGTAAATGTTTTCAGACACCCTCAGAAAGAAAAGTTTGCACATGTATCAACTGAAAAAAACCCTTTAATTTTTTAAATCTTAAATCCTCTTGAAAGCAACAATATTTTAGTATTCACCTACGGACAGACCCTGATCTTAAATGTACTACTATAAACTCCACACAGTACAGGAGTATGTAAAAATTTCAATGAGTCATTCCTTCTGGGTTTCAGCTCCACATCCTATTTGCACACAGTCTACCATGCACATTAAGTTGCAGGTATGAAGAAAATTCATGAGACAAAATCTTTTTTTTTTAAAGCCTGTTAACCAATTCCAAGCACAAGGGGTTAAAATTCAGCTCTATTTTTTCACAAAGCAACCAAGAGTTCAAATGGCAAAAAAGGTCATACATATTGTGCACATTGTAAGGTCAGCAAGAAAGTTGTGAAGGTGCAGGATATATTTTTGCCTCTGCAAGTCGTCCTTTCAGCAGAGCTACCCATTTCTAGCAAGGCTCTGGCTGCATTTACAGAGCAGTTGGGTATTGCACATCACTTCTCCCTGAAGTGCCTTCCCTCTGAATACAGAAGGTCGTATTACACGTGTCCAGTAGGCTTCATGCTGATATTAGCTTGTAAATGTGACAACACCAGGGAGACTTCCAAGTCTTCTGAGAGCACATCTGGCAGACAATGCCTACATCTAAGCCATGCTTCAGCAAACCCCTAAGCATATGTTTAACTTTAGTAATGTGTTGAAGTCTCACTGACATCAATGGGATTTCAAGCATCTGCTTACATGCTTGCTTGAATCCGAGCCTCTGCAGGTTACCAGCTCCTGGCTTCCTTGGAAAAGACCAGCAGGAGACAGGGTGTAGGAAGGGGTAGGGCAATAACACCTGAGAGTGAGCCAAAAAGACAAGCTCATCCCTTCTGGCACAGAAAGCCAAATGTCACCATTCCGCAATGCAAGTACTAGCCCTGTTCAAAAGGTTTTTCATTCTGGCTTTGGAAAACCAAAATATTTTGCCACCCAGACCAGCTCTGCATCCCACGAGGGAAAGCATGTCTCTATATACTTAACAGTGCACTCAGAGTCCTCCTCACCTGGTAATGCCAGAGAAATAAGCAGCATTCCCAGATATGAACTGCCAGGTCATTTGGCAACAAGAACATGCAACTATAGCAGAGTTTAGCAACGACATTTTGCTGTGAGGCACAACACTTGTGTCTTGCAAATTATATGTACCAGACGATATAAAAAAAAAAATAAATCAAACATCTTTTCTAATCAGAGCTTTAACCTGGCCAGCAGAGTGAAACAACTTTAAAAGAAGCATGAGAAATGAGAAAACAGAATCAAATAACAGGTCTTTCTCTCACTTTTGGAGGTAATACCAACACACACACACACACCAGGAAGTGACAGAAATAGCTCCCACTAACAGCAGACACCACAGCAAGTAGTGGCTATGAAACGGGTCTTTTAAATTTGAGACAAGAAAGGGTGTTGTTGGCTACATGCTCAGACTGGCTAGCTCACTGTCACAAGAGGATTAAAATTTAGGCAAGTTTATTGAAGGAAGAACAAAGGCCAAAACACACAGAGAGTCAGGCAGAAACCATTAGCATGGGAAGGCTGTAAGCATCAGACCACTAGGAGAAAGGAGGATATCTTCAGGGGAGTAACATTGTATGCTTGCTCCTGGCTAGTCAGTCAGGCAGGGTATCAAGTGAAGTAAACTTTTTTTCTGACCTCAGTGATCTCAGAAATATGGAAGAAAAATAGCAAAGTCATCAAATGATGATGGTACCTGGAAGAAGCAAGCTCAAAAGGGTGGCTATGAAGCAAGATATGCAAGACTAGAGGGAGCCTGCAGTGGTGTTTTATTAAAACACAGACACTAAGTTGTGTGTAAGGTATGCCACAAACATGATTTTACCTCACAGTAAATCTTAAGAGCAAACCAGGGCTTGAACTGGATAGTTCAATATCATTCAATGCAGGGCAGGTAGCCCAGAAATGCAGATCTACAAGATAGGACTCTGCCTTAAAGAAGCAGGTTTTTCTTCTTTCCAAATGCTCCACCATAGGCACTACATGCTAGAGACTAGATTCAGCCTGACTTCTGCTGGCACAACACAAGGTGTGTTTGCTGGTGGATTCCCTGGCAGACATCTGCAGTGCATTAAGACCTTTCTAGTGATCCTCCCTAAAGAGAGAAATGGTTATACTTTCACCCAGTTTGCTTTTGGGAAGGAACCATAATCACATGCACAAAGCCAGACAGACGTAGCACACAGAGAGGCTGTTCACCTCTAACAGTGTCTTTCTTCATTCTACAAAAGAGTAAACTTCAAAGTAACAGGTCAGACAGCCCCAGGAATACGGACATAAAATGCTGTCTGATTTCAGTGAGGAGATATGCTGATGTGCAGTATTAGGAACAGTGTGATCAAGACAGTCACCTGTCACAAATCCCTTGATTTTAATAGAAAAGCAAATTGGTATCATTGACATACTACAAAATTTCCTGGACAAACTTTGGATGACAATTCTCACTGGTTTACCTGGTTCACAATACACTGCAGCCATGGGATCCTGTTCACTTAAGACAGACAGAGCCAAGACTCCATCTCTTCTGTATGATTTCTTCTGCTCAGCTATTACTCCCAGTGCATTACAGTTGTTGCTTGTTGCCTGATAGCAAGCAGTTTGTCTGTGGTAATCTGCTCTTGGTCAACATGCAGCAGCTTTCTAAAGGGTTTTGATGGTTTCATTTCTACTTTGAAGTGACACAAACTACTAGCAAATAAGGAGAGGAAAATAAGGCAGAACGTGCCAGGTTCACAGACTACATAGGCTATCAGTGTAACATGCTGAGATCCCAGCAGGACAACACCTAGGCACCTAGATGAGAATTTTATGTAGGACCACAAGCTGGAGTACTCGGCCACAATTGCTAGTTGCGTTGTCTCTGCAGAAAGTTGTAGAGGATGAGGTAGTGTAGCTAAAATTCCACTGAAAACTTAGGGCATTTGTATGCTATTGCGAAACACAGAGCCCCATACACTTTATTAAGCACAATGACATGGTTTTGCTTTCAAGCTTACAAGGTGCGTGGCTATACTTGAGCCAATTTTTTGCCACCTAGAGGTGATTATTTAAAGCCTGCATAATCTAAGCTGGAGGGGATGGAGGTTTACCAATACCTAGACAGGCAAACTCCCATCCCTGAAGGCTTTACAGTCTGATCCAGACAGGAACAAACAATTAAGAACTTGGTTTCAAAGCAGGAAGTGGACTCAGCAATGGGGAGTGCTGAGAAGATGAAGAAACAATGTGATTTTTATAAGGGATTCAAAAGAGATGAAGTAGATTAGACTGTTTCTCCTGGGCACTAAATATTTGAAACCTGTTGGGAATTAGAAAAAGCACATAAACATATACTATGAAACATCAACAAGTGCAAGTTGCATTGCTTGGCCTTTTTCAGCATGGACTATATCAATTAACCTTGAAGAGTGAGATCATTTAGAGCTTTTCTTCTTTCATAAGCTACATTTTGCAGAAATGTACATAGGTCATACCATCATCAGAGGACAGCTGCAAGTCATCTTCTAAATGTCAGAGGCCAGTCTAAAAGCACCTCAGCAAGATAGTAAGAATTATCTACAGTTAATGGATAGCTGTGATTTCTTCTTTTTCACCCTCTTTTAAAGGGTTACAAGAAAGAATGTTACATCCCAATTATGCTTATGGGCCTTTGGATAATAAAAGACCAAAATTTCATATCTAAGACATGGCACAACATCCATTCCTTATACACAGAAAATACACAACAGTTAGGTCTGTAGGGTTAGTTGCAGAGTAAAACAGAGTGGCAGAGACAGAAGCAGGGAATTAGCTATCCTGTGATTTTCACTTTATAACCTTTTCCCAAGCTAATGTACTATTTCTGTTTTAAGATACTCAATAAGAACTTATATTCATTTTGCTAGTAAGAATTTGAAGCAATGTCATGTGAATGGTATTGGGTCAGCAGGCAGCATCTCTCCTTAGTTATAGGTGAGTAACTACACTGGAACAAATGAGTTAATATTAACTAATTGGCAACCGAAAGATAGTTCTCTTCCAAATAACTCCAAACAAAGAGTGATAAAAATCAACAAGATCTAATACTGTCCACAACTTCAATTACATTCTAGTGCTCCAAAAGTAAGTGAAAGGCATTTACATGTCAACCCCTATAAATATTTACAGTTGTGTCTAAAGCAGGCTTTACTCTTCATATCACCCCATTAAATCAACATCACTGAACAGACTGTTATATTACAAACCATATAAATAAGCTGAATTTAAAAAAATGCAAACTAAACATGGATCCCAACCCAGAGCCTTCTAGTCTGTAGCCTAGGGTTATAGTACTTTTGAACTTCCTATGAGGGCTGCGCTTTGCCGATTTCCTGCAGTTGTGCTCACAACAAGGCACAACTCAGCATCCAGCTCCACATACCAAGTTTTCCTCTCCTGTGTCCCTAGGAAGAGAAGTGGTGCTCTTAGTTGTGCTGCTCCACTGATCCTAGACCTTGCCTTCAGCAGCAGAATGCAGAAGAGTTCTAGCCATGGCAAAGATCCAACCATCTAAAGATTTCTGCTTGGACTTGGAAAAAACAATCAATTATCCAGGCAGCCCAAAATATTTAACTATGCTAACACTGCTTTGATACTTTCAATTGTATCACAGTATGTCAGGGGTTGGAAGGGACCTAGAAAAATCATCTAGTCCAACCCCCCTGCCAGAGCAGGATCACCTAGATGAGATCACACAGGAATGTGTCCAGGCAGCTCTTGAATGTCTTCACAGAAGGAGACTCCACAGCCCTCCTGGGCAGCCTGGTCCAGTGCTCCATCACCCTTACTGGAAAGAAGTTCCTTCTCGTGTTAATACTAAACCTCCTGTGGTCCAGCTTGCTCCCATTCCCTCTTGTCCTAACATTGGATGACATTGAGAAGAGCCTGGCTCCCTCTTCCTGACACTCACCCTTAACATATTTATAAGCATTAATGAGGTCCCCTCTCAGTCTCCTCTTCTCCAGGCTGAAGAGACCCAGCTCTCTCAGCCTGCCCTCATAGGGCAGATGCTCCACTCCTTTAACGATCTTGGTGGCCCTGTGCTGGACTCTCTCCAGCAGCTCCCTATCCTTCTTGAGCTGGGGGGCCCAGAACTGGACACAGTATTCCAGGTGGGGCCTCACCAGGGCAGAGTAGAGGGGGAGAATAACCTCTCTGGATCTGCTGGCCACGCTCCTCTTAATGCATCCTAGGATGCCATTGACAAGGGCACATTGCTGACTCATGGGCATCCTCCTATCCGCCAGGACTCCTAGATCTTTTTCCCCAGGGCTGTTCTCCAACAGATCAGTTCCCAGTCTGTACTGATACATGGGGTTGTTCCTTCCCAGATGCAGTACTTTACATTTACCCTTGTTAAATTTCATCAAGTTTCTCCCTGCCCATCTCTCTAGCCTGTCCAGGTCACGCTGGATGGCAGCACAGCCTTCTGGTGTGCCAGCCATTCCTCCAAGCTTGGTATCATCTGCAAACTTGCTGAGGGAACACTCTACCCCTTCATCCAAATCATTAATGAATATATTGAACAGTACTGGACCCAGCACTGACCCCTGGGGCACACCACTAGTCACAGATCTCCAGTTAGATTCTGCTCCACTGACCACAACTCTCTGGGCTCTGTCCTTCAGCCAATTCTCAATCCATCTCACTTCACAGTCTCCCAATCCACACTTCTCAAGTTTGGCAATGAGGATACCATGGGAGACAGTATCGAAGCTTTACTAAAGTCGAGAAAAAACACATCCACTGCCTTCCCCTCATCTATCCATGTGCAATAAAACTACAGAACCTTCTTGTTTCAAACAATCGTTAACTAGATATTGGCACTCAGTTGAAGGAGGGGCTGATATTTGCTGGTTGGTGAACATGTTGGTTGTAATTTATTTGATCTCTCCTGGCCATGCTGAACAGCAGCAATACTGGAATTTGGGTGGGCAAATTAACCTTCTTGATTTCCAAAGAACTGCTTCTTAGTACGATGACTTCTTAGAGACAGTATCCGAGTAACAGTTCTGTACTGTGCTCCTCTTAAAACTCTCTTTGCTTGGTCACTTTGGATCGATTCTCAGTGGGTCATATGCGATGAAAAATGTGAGCAATAACCTGGGGCAATTAGTCCCTGAGCTGAACAGGAAAGTCAAGTAAGAAAGACTGACACATGCAGCTCACTCAAACTGGTCATTTTCTGCTAACTTACACCGCCAAAGGATCTCAAACCATAAAACAGAAGCAGCCCAGAAGCATAACAAACCCTAGAGTGACATCAGATCAGGGCACCACCAGCACAAGGATTAACACTTTCCTATCCAAATTATATAGCAGCTTTCCTGAAATAGTTTTTACAGTCTGGAGGAAGATTTTATCTTATGTAGTCTAAGGATGGTACACCACTGCCTTTAATATTGCTCTGATTTATTGAAGAAGAATGCTGTAGAACAGCTTGTTAAGATCTTCCCTTTTTTTCCTTCAACTATTCTTTGCAAGTGCCCTTCAATCACAAACTAGTGAATCTTCACTTAATCTCCTGCTCAGTGGGATCAAGTCAAAGGCAGCTCTTCCACTCCTGAGAAGAGCAGCACTGCAAAGTCAGCAGTAAAAGTAAGCTGAAGGACCATCTTGGGACAGGAATTTGTGACCTTCTGGCCTAGGGCTACGAGTTTGACCAACTGAGCCATGCCCAAATGGACTCTCAGTTAATTTTTTACAGATTTAACTTAATCAGCAAGCCCCAGCTACAGGTAAAAATACCTAAAGCATGTTGCCAGGTGTATCTTTAGCCTAGCTCATGTAAAGATATTCAAGTGCAGGTTGGGAAACCTTTCTTAACTTCATGAATTTTAGTATTCTCAAACTACTAACAGATAGGTGATGCCTTTCATGGTCTGCATCATTGTTCTGAGTAAATACAGGGATCAGCAAAAACATAGACAGAATGAAAAATCCAGCACCAGTGCCACCACTTAATACAGCTGTGCACACACAACTGTTTAGCAACACATAGAATAGGAATATACCACCACTGTCCTGCTATGACAACTGCCACCCAAAGGTCTCAGTTGGAAACATAATCTTTTCTAACTATGAAGATGCTATGCAAAACTATTGTAAATCAAAAGGCATGCTATGTACAACACAGCAGCTACTCAGTGATAGCAATACAGCTCAATTATTCTTCTATAAAGAAGCACTAGAATCCACATCTCTCCATTCCTCACTTGAGCTTTGCTTTCTCTGTAAGAGACTAACTCTTCTCTGCTTCCCCTCAGGAGGCAGCTCATGCAAATCCTGAAGAACCTTTCCATACCACAATCTTGAAGAACATAGTATGGGGAGTACAGAAGCATCAAGTGTCAGGTTTTCAACAATATTCTTGATTTCTATGAAACCCACCAGTCTCACGAGGACAGTGAATTCTGATGGGCATTACAAACAATTTCAGACAATCTGGAAAGGTCCTGCTAGAAATGGCAGTTTTGGAGGACTCTCAGAAAAAAAATACAAAGGGCACCAAGTCAAGGTGAGCTGAGAAGTACGCAACCAGGAAAACTTGCCAATAAAAGGCACTCCTTCAGAACATAATGTTTTGTCTGACTGCTTTATCAGGAAATTATTTTACAACTGCTTCTTATTACTCTGAACTGAAAATGACAGGAGTGCAAAGGCTCTAAAACCACAGAGAGGAAGGTAGGCAGATTACAGCAGTTCTCATTCACTAAAGGATTAAGCATTTTCTACTTTTGTATTTTAGAGAAACCCAGCCCACTAGTTTCTTTCCCTGAGGGTGGTTTCACAGAATCACAGAACAGCTACAGCTGGAAGAGACCTTGAAGATCATCGAGTCCAGCTTTTTTCCTAGCCCTATCACCCCACTAAATGATGCTCCCCAACACAACATCCAGCCGTCTCTTAAACACCTCCAGGGATGGTGACTCAACCACCTCCCTGGGCAGCCTGTTCCAATGGCTGACAACCCTTTCAGGAAAGAAATTCCTCCTAATATCTAACCTGAACCTCCCCTGGCGCAGTTTCAATCCATTTCTCCTTGTCCTATCACTCTCTACCAGGGAGAGAGTTTGGTTTGGTTTTGTTGTTTTGTTTTGAATTTTGAACAGTACGGTTTCTGCTACGTACAGCTAATGTAACCTTGTGCCAGTTACACAATGCTCTGGAGCAGTCGGATCTTCTTCATGGCCAAAGCTCTCCAGACAGAGATGCCCAAAACTGCTAGTTTAGGACAAGCCTGTTGCAGAGAATAAGTGTCTTAGAGAAGAACTTTGGTAGCAAAGTCATCACAGACATATAGAGAAATCAATGCGGTCTTTTCTAAGGTTTAGTTCAAACTTGCAACATGCACAAGTTAGATTAAAAGATCCAGCTTGGAAGTCAATCTACAAAGATTGGCTTTAAATCTAATTTGAATGCATCTACTTCAAATGTTACTATCATATCTCTTTATTTTTGTTTTACTCCTGAAGAATAATTTCATTTTTACATGTGAGTTCTCTCATAAAAGGAAAAAGTAATTCACTTTTCCCTTTGCTTCTTCCTCTGCCCCAGCTTCTTTTCAGTAGCACAGCCTCTTTGACCATTTTCTCCTCACCAGTTCCCAGTTCTCCAGAGTGGTCCAATTTCACCATTCAGTTTTCACATAGAATTCTGCTTGAACATAGGCTTTGTGTTCTGCAGTACATTTCCTATCTTTGCTCATACAAAGGGAGCACAGCACCTCAAATTAGTAAACAGGCACTTCACTACAGGGTCTCAGCCTCTCCCAGAATCACAGCATGGTTTGGGCTGGAAGGCATCTTAAAGATCAGCCAGTTGCATCGACCTTGCCGTGGGCAGGGGCACCCTCCACTACAACAGGTTGCTCAAAGTCCCATCAAAGCTGGCCTTCAACAACTCCAGGGATGAGGCACACAAAACCTCCTGGGAAGTTGATAAACAGTATCCTATAATTCCAGATAGCTCCAAGCCCACTTAAAACAGCTCTGTTAGTCTCAACTTTTTCCCTCCCTGCTTCAGCACAACAAAAAGAAATCCTGTCTCTGGGAGACTTAATATCAAGTTGTTCTACTGTCAAGATGGGTCAACATGATTGCCTGTTAAGTCTCATAGGATCTACATTTCTTTAGCAGGTCTGTATTACTTTCCCTTTCCACTGAAAGGCTCACTCACCTCCTTGTGGGAATCCTTATGTGCTTCCAGTGTTTTCATGATAGTCAACTCCGCATAGTTCTTAAACCTTGCCGGCTGATTCCGTAAGATCTCTCGCAGGACTCGAAGTGCCAGGGCTCTTATGGAATGCTGTGTCAAGAGAAACAAATGTTAAAAAAAGCCACTTCTCAAAATTGTAGTTTGAAGTACATTCTCATGGCTCCCTACAACACCAGAAATCTTCTATCACCCTATCAGCTCCTGTGTAGTGAGTATAATCAATCTAGCTAAAATGACTGTTGTTACAAGAAAGAATCAGAATAACTCTACTTTGCAAAATTCCACATTCTTTTGGCAATGAAGTACAAATGTGTACCCAAAGCAGCAGGTCTGGATTACATGAATCTACAAAGATGCTCAGATCATATTTGTTCAGACCTTCCTCTTTTGCTTAGCTTTGAGGATACCAGACTGGGCTTCATCCACGCAAAAATGTTTCTCATGTCCTAAATGCAGTAAAATCTACTCTCTTCCTGTAACTTCTATGGAAATTACTTTCAAGAACAGTTAAGTCATTGTAATCAACACCGACCTGTGTGCTAATCCTTTATATCAAAAGATCATTAGCAAAAGGGATTTATAGCACCTGCTTCAATTTCATAACTGTTACATTAAGTTCTTGGCCTGCGGCCACTCAAAATAAATTCTATTATTTCAGCAGAGAAATACTTACTTTATACTCAGCCTTTAAAGTATGACCATCCCTATTCATATGCAAAATGCATGCAGTAGCACAATTCATATTTACTTAGATAAAGCCACCATGTGCAATGCTGCTATGACTAAACATGTGGGATTAGAGCAGCTCATGCTTATACTACAAGCAACAACTGAGAAAATGTCAGCCACCTACACTGCTTCCCAATTAAAATTTCAGAGAGCACACCACAGTATTAGAAATGCAATGGATTTTGAATCAGATGAAACAAAAACCCCCTAGAACTGAGAGTGCTTTGAAGTCTAAATATTGTAACATTCAGATGGAGCACGGCTCTGATGTGAAGGCGCAGCAGGGTGCTGAGCCTCTACCAAACATCATTGTGCTGCAAGCTGGACAAATNCCGTGGGCAATGAGTTTAATGCTCCCTCTGCTGTTGGCACAGTTATCGCACCAGGGGCCACAGAAGACCCCAAGTGATTTTCAGACTGTGCCTGAAGCTGGACAAATAGCCCTAGCAGAAAAACTAAATGTCTAGCCTATAAATTACCACTTTGATAAACTGTAAAATATAAAGCTGTGATAATAATGCAGCTTTTTTTTTTAATACTTCAAAACAAAATCCCCTGTAAAATTAGTTTGTTCTTGATGATATTTTTGCAAGAGACAGAGACCCATCTCATGAGATCTAACAGCCTCGACCTTTAGATCACACAGGGGGGAAAAGAAGTTAATCTAGGATGCTTTTATTCTCCTTGTTTTAGCAATGAGTATGATATAGTTAAGAGCTTATATCTTCATTGTAACTCATAAAGGAACAACTTTCGAAATCTTGATTTTTTTTTTTTAATATGTTAGAAAATAATTTTTCTGATTCCAGTTCCATTTTCTAGTTATTTGTTACTAACACTCCAAAGGGAGAAGAAAAACATTGGGATACTTCAGAGTTGCTTAAAACTCGTAACTGAACACAATGAAAATGAAAACAGAGTTGCCAACCTTCAAAATTAAAAATGAGTAGTACAGCATCCCTGAGGAGACGCTATACAAATGCAGCAGTTTCATTTAAACTAGTATGGAGGAACTATCACCCTAAATGAAGCAATGTGCAGGGAAGTTAAGACAAAAATCTGCATCTCACATCTTTGTCTCCAAGCGTTTCCAGCAACAAGAGTAGAATAGTTTTGAAATGTTCCTCCCAAACTCCGAGATTATCTTCCCTTGTGATCTTTAGCAGTTCCAGAAGAGCTCCTTTCCGCTCCTCCACCCTCTCATTGTGGTTGGAGAGCTCTTTCAGAAGATCAGCCACCAAATCTGAATGGTCAATGGGTACTTCTAGGACAAATGACAGCAAATCATTTGGGGAAATGGGGAAAAAGATCAAAGATGCCAGGATTACTAATCCTCTATACAATAAAGTGCACATAACAATGGGATCCCCAAAAATGCAAATTCCAGGTGGCCTCAGTCAAGCAGGTTAAGACAATCTGACTAGCCCACAATTACACCAGAGATCATTACACAGCTCATGAATCTGTACACAGCTTCTAGCGAACCAGGAAGAGATGACAACTGAATTTCATCCAGTATCAATAATTACTTTAACAAGACATGAATTACCATAGCTTTTCCCAGACACACACACAAAACCAGCACTCATTTGTATGACCTCTAGATCAAAGTACAGTGACTCATCAGTGTACTGCAAAAGAATAAAGCTAAGGTGTAGCATCACTTAACTGAAGTGAAATGCTCAGTAACAATGAGCTATAGAGTGAGACGTTCCAGTCATAAAGAGTGGAAGATCCTCAAAACAGTGTCCTTACAGATGCATTAGATGCCTAATGAAGGAGCTTGAGGGGAAACTCTAAGTAAGCAAAAATTAAAACTATAGCTTAAAACTGTAGCATAACACTTTCTCAATAGCCACAGATCACATTCTGCTGGTTCATGAGAACACAGAGTATTTCATACCAAGCCTCAACTCAGACGCAAGATCATACACAACATATGCACAGGCAGGCACATATATGAGAGCATTACCCAGAAACAGAGTAAGCTGCCTGAAGTTTTATGAGATACACTGATACAAACCATCTCGAAGCTGATCCATATCATCATCAAACACTGCTTCCTTCAGGGCAGTCTTGTCGTAAGTGTTAATTGTGTCAGGATAAGGATAGGGGTTATACTCTCGACCACGTGGCCCTGAAAAGGCACGGGGAGGCTGGGTGTTAAGTAGGGAGGTTTTGTTATCTAGAGCCATTCTTCCACCTTCCACAATGTCACTGCTTCCACGGACATCACTGCTAGGCACAGCAAGGCCACCGTCTCGAGACACCTGGGGATCAGACAGAGAGAAAAGACATAAGCCTACTCAAATCCTGTGGAAGTTGTAGGTCTTTTGGAGTTGACTGGCCAACACAAAGAGTACATAATACTTGAGTAAGACTTAGATTACCACCTCTTTCCTTTATAGAACTACAACTGTTCCAAAAATATCTCATGATCATAGGGCAAAACTCTACACTAACGTACCTAGATCTAAATTAACATTGCTAAAACTGTACAAGCTGAGAAAGATCATAAGCTCTGGAATAGGACCAACTCGCTAAAAAAGGGAAAGAAAGCAAAAGCGACATCCTCAGGAAACTTCACAATTCACTGACAGAGGAGATTGGGTGATGCTTAGCAAGCTCATGCAAAATGAACAATAGAAGGGCCCTGAAGAAAAATCTTGGACCAAGAATTTTTAGCATTGAATGCTAACTTAATCTACTTAATTTACTGATGTAAGCTTGTTTGTCTAGATGGGAAGCAGAGCTATCATAGACTATCATAAATCGCAAGGGACACATAAGGATCATCATTTAAGATTCTTATAAATTTTGAATTCAAACAAACAGTACCTCACATGGTAGAGAATTCTGTAACCATTTATGCAGTGTAAGATATCGTATGAGCTGTGCACTCGAAGTGATTATGGGTCTTTCCCACACAAGAAATAATAAATCTGTGAGGGAAACCACCCATGCATTTTAAGAAATAACATTTCCTGTTACAGACCTGGCTACATACACTCCATGAAAAAGCCACCACTGAGCCATGCTGAGCCTGAGGAATGCTAGCACTGTTTCTTTCACATGCAAGTCTCCCACGGAAGCCCAGTGAGCACATTTCACAAATGTAGCTATAAGAAGTTAGCAACCAACAAGCCAAAGACTTGCAAGAATACAGCAGGAATAACTAGATTTTGTACACTAAAAATCCAAACAATTGTATGCCAACAATCCAGGTTTGAACACAATGTTTTAAAATGTCACCTATCTGGGGACACCAATTAATGGAATACTTACAATGTCACAGTCTTTCTTTCCATCACGTTTGATTGGCTCATTCAGGTCCTCTTGACTACGGAAACTAAATTTTTCAATTGCTTCTGTGACTCCACGAAGAGAGCTGTAGATTTCATCAGAATTTAGGTTCTCCGTGTCATAATCCAGCATACTAAAGGTAAACGTATATGAAATGTTACACATGACACTGGAATCTGCTTTCAACTCTAACAAAAAACCAATGCCAAGTCTGAAACAGATGATTTGGCACACACCCTTTCCAACAGTGACTTATAACAAAATATGGATGGAATCAAAGCAGACTTGAGGTCTGAGTCTTCCCTCAAGTGAGTCTAAATCTAGGAGAAGCTCCACTGAAATCAATGGTGTTACATTGCTGTGAGGGGAAACCAGGTCCACTGTTTGTTACATTCCACAGCAGTGAGTGTGCTAGCATCTGTAAACCAAAAAGAAAACAACCTATCCCCAGCATGGTAATGGTGTTATTTAAAAAGGAAAATAAAATCAATCACTATGAGAACTCAAGGGGTTGTGACAGCTAGTGGAAATGAATGAATTTTGTAATATATCAAACATATTCTATCAATGGATTCAAACATCACAGATTCAAATGGAAATGAAAAGTGCATCTTGACATAAACCTTAGTCTAGCATGTCCCATTTTCATTCACAGAGTAGTAAACCCAAACCCAATTGCACAATGCTTTGATAAAAGATGCATTTCAGTACTGAGCCTAAGTTTGGGGATTCTCTCATTCAAATCTGATGCTTTCTTGCAGTCTGTCTTTTCCTCGGAAATTCCTCAGCAGCATAAAGCTGTACAAGTTTTAGGAGTCCTTGAGGAGTTATCCAAAATTAAGCTCCATGAAAGAAAAGTCTGGCATGCAAAGGCAGATGATATGAAAAGATGTGGCTCCTACAAGCTTAGAGAAAATGAGAAGGCATTATTGGCAGGGCTTTGCTCTGTCTAGGAGTAGAAGTTGAGTTTGCATGACAATCAGTTTTCCAAGAGAGATTTAATGAAGAGACACAGTAACTGAGAACAATTTCTCTGGGGGAGCCTTGGCTCTTAGTAGAGCCAGAAGCAAATAAACCAAAAGAATTTGAGACATTTACATCAAGTTGTTTGTCAATAAACAGTAAGAAGCAGCTCCCTACAGGGATGAATTACTATTTCTTAACAGTTTGGGAAGAATGACGGGATGGGTTTAGAGTAGGACGACTGAACAAAGAGCTGTGTTCGTTTTCCACAAAGGAAAGATTTCCTGTGAGGTGTGTGTGGGGAGTGAATCCTGTGTACTCAGCTATTATTTTCAATAAAACTAGAAGTAGGATGTTAAATATCTAGAACCACTGCAAGAAATTCAGAAACTTCAGACAGAGGATAAAATTGATGCTGTTCGATTCCTTTTGGATTAAGACACTGAATATAACCATAATCCCTGGCTCCCAAACAAGGCACTCACACTACACTCTCACAAGCATCAGCACCAAGTATTCTGGCAAAGAAACCAAAGGACAGCTCCCTATTTTTAAACAGTGTCTCTCAAGCCAGCAAGAAAGAGAAACCACTTTACAGACCAAGATCAGGAAAAGTTGTTTATAAACCTACAGAAGTCAAAGTATTTAGACCTTTTCAGATAACTGAATGAGACTAATGCACTGTGGTGGCTTTCCCGATAAAAGTGAATGCAGTTTTTAGATTCTTTGTAAATATCGGGCAGATATAGGAAAATCTTTGCTTCACAGGATCTTGAAAAATATTAATTTTGAGCTCAAGCAAGGGTTCTTCATACAATATTTAAGTAAGCAATGAAACCGCCAACTGAGAAGGCATACATGTGACTGCACCCATGTACCCACATCAAGAGATGACATGACAGGACTTACCAAAAGTCACACAATGAAATCCATGGCAAAAAAAAAAATAAATAAAATAAAATCACAGATATGCTGAACCCTAAATCTTCTGCTAAAATCATCACTTCTTCCCTCAGGGACAGATTTTGCCCTATGCTGCTACCAAAGAACAGATCAAAGCAGAGACTCTGCAATGCTAAGGGACTAAGGCAATTTCTCAACAAAGAGCCACCAATCTGATGCATTTTGCAAAGCTCAAAACCATGTTAATCAAATTCTAAAGAACCCAGTGATTTCATATGTCAAGAGTAAACCTGTGTAGGAGCTAACATTATGGCTGTGTTCTATATGAACAAAAACTATGTGTGGACACATATGTCTGTTGACAGTATGTGCACTGGAATACTGCAGACAACAAAATGTGGGGGGAATAAAAAATAAAATGGAACTACACCCACCTTTCAGGAAAGCAAAAAGGCACATAAGGGAAAAAAATTAATCATGACCCATGCAGAAAACTAAAGAAAAGTCACAGGATGAATAAGGAGTAGAGATGAGCAGCGTTTAGAGATGTCACAACATTATTTTCCATCTGCTGCTGCACTAAAACAATACAGCTCTCTACAAGTTTATCAAGACACTATTTGGCAGTTTTCCAGTCTGACATGAAATACATTTTAATTCCAAAAACTGTTAGTCTGTTTTCAATCCAAACTATGTGTAAGTAATCAACAGTTTAGCATCCTCAAGCAGTACACAGTCACCCACTTCTTTGCACTTTCAGGCTCTGGGCTGGAATATGTCAAATTATTCCAAATCTTGGTGTCATCTAATGAAAGCAGAAAAAATATTTTCTACTCATTTAACTCCAAAAACCAACATGAATCTCTTCCACAAATATCTTGGTGTCCTGAAAGAGTCAGAACATTGTTTTAAAGTTTTAATTCTGCAGGCATTCAGAGGTACAGATGATGGGATTCCATCTTCTCCCTCAGACAACAAAGATTCCCAGATTTTGAGCCCTCAAAGAACAATTTGTTTGCTGTTCTTTCACAGAATCACAGAATATCCAGAGTTGGAAGGGACCCACACGGATCATCAAGTTCAACTCCTGTTTAGGCACAGGAGTTGGACTTGATGATCCTTTCAACAGTGTTTCATTAGGAACGTTTTGCTTCAGGGCAAGACCATATATAGTCCTTCCTCAGGTAATAGGTATGTTTAAGTCAGGAGAAATCGTATCTACAGAAAGCCTGTTGTCAGAGTGTAAACTTAAAAATATCCAAGGAATTTAACATAGAGGGCTGAAACATTAAATTGTATTCAGAAGGTTTCTGATTACAACCAGTCCACAGCTTTAGTCCAGTATTCTGATTTAAGACCTGCATGCTGATCAGAACAAAATATGAGGGCACAGGAGGAAGAACAGATGTCAAAATTAGCGATCAATAATCTGTAAGTAAATCTTGTGGTAAGAACAATTTCAATATCACAATTTCCAAGATGTTCCTCAATCACACTGTGCAAGGAACTGGTAAAAAGCATAGGCTCAAGCTTCATAGCCATTGTCCTATAAATATTCAGTAATACAGATGTGAACTCACTACTGAGCTGTATTTGCCTGTCTGAAAATACTCATGTGCCACTTGCACAGTGTAGCCAAGCTGAAAGACCTTTCCCATGTTACCGTAAAAGCAATCAGTGCCTACCAAAAGTGCTCAGCAACTGTGTTCTGCGTTGGAAACTAATTGTGAAACACACACCCATTCAGGAACCAGGAACTTCCCAGGTAGAAGAGGCTGGAAAATCCACTTTTGTTTTTTCCCCCCACTTGTACGCTGCATCTTCCCCAAGCAGGGAGCAAGCAGCTGCCTGTCACCTCTGCTGTCTGAAAGCTGTCATCACCTCTTTCCTTTTCCATCCAAAGCCTCTGCAAATCATTTCTCATTCATTTGAACAAATCCCACAGGGTGAAAGATAAATAATACTGTGACACCTCAGACAAGTTGGTTTAACAGGTAGTTTATTACCTGGGAGAGTAAGAGCGTCTGAAAGTCTTGTGGGAAGGAGCAGTGGGGATGGAGTTAGGCTGAGAAAGGGGAGGGGGGTGCTTCGACAGCCCATCTGCACTCCAACCCCAGAGCCGACTGCCGTGACCAGAGGAGAAACAAAACAGAGAAAAAACAGAGAAAGGAGAGGGAGGAAAAAAAAAAGAAACTATAATCTGAGTGGCTTAGTGCTGTCATGCTGCCTTAGAGAGAGAGAGAGAGAAAAATTAATAGAAACAAAATTAAACAAGAATACTCCATTGAGCCTCACAAGTCATTATTTTGGCCTTCATTATTCATTTCCGCTTCTTTTCCACACAAAAATAGTACCTGCTTGTACTAACCAGTAAATTTCACAAATGTATATAGCCTCCAGAAACAACTCTTAAAATGCTTAAAGTAAACAATCCCTGACCACGCATCTGTTGTCAAACTCTAGGCTAGCATCTGTGAGCCACAGGATTTCCCTCCAAGAAAGGAAAAGTTGAAGTTGATTTTTTTTTTTATCAGACACTCAAAAGTAGCTTGTAAAGTTTGGCTCCTAGTGACTCTGTAAAGGCCTGCAATCAGGCTCTACACAATCAGCAAACCTTTGCAGGGCTTAAGATCTTATCCTATTTCACCAGATTCAAACTGATCCCAAATATGCAGAAAGTGAAAGACCAGTCTAGAGTGTAAACGTGTCATATAAGTTGGAGACTTCACCCAGGTCTCAGCAGGCAAACCTGGAAAGACCTGGATGAAACCAGCCCCTAAGTCAATTCAGATCTCTCAACAGAATTCCACAAGCTCTTTCTGGTTTCTGTTTGATCCTGTGCTTTGGGTCAAGACCTCCATCACTGTACCAATTTGTCTAACCTTTGGTTTTTTCCTGCTCCCTTTATGGTACACAGATTTTCAAAATCATCTTCTAAATGAGAATATAGATGCTTGAGCTAGTGGAGTATTCTGGACACTGTTTTGTTTCTATTAACTTTAAGCATACTGTCTCAGAAAGTCACATTTGTATAAACACAAGTGAAAGATATCACAAGATCAGAAGTGGCAAACAAGCCAAGAATTACTCCAGTGCGAACAGAAGCAAAGCCAGTTGAAAACTCCTCTGAAGAGTAGTGTCAAGAAATTCACTTGTTAACCAGTAATCAAAATACATAGCTAGTTCATGCAACTATTATTACAGAAATACACCAGACACTCAGACTGCTGATCAGAAGTCTCACAGCTCGGGTCTCACCTACCTGCAAATCAGCCACCAAACAATGCAGGCTTGTCCTTACTGCATAAGGTGACTGGCTTATTTTATTTCTTTTCCCATGCCTTGCTCAATTTAATACTGAAACTGTCAAATTTTATTTTTCATGGTCTTTTCTATTATCAGTGAAAAAACAAGCACGTAAACTTAAACAACCAAATAAAATTGTTAGTCTTTCCTTTTGATGTGTTTCCTCTGGAGACCTTTCCTCTAGAGACATTTTGAATGACTAAACTGGCTTTTTTTAAATAAAATAATAAAAAAAATTGAACTACACACAGGTTTCTGGGCTACTAATAAAGGCAGAAACACTTGGGCAAACCTATTCATTTGATAGTCCTTCAAATATTCCTACAGAATTCTAGGTGAAAATTCACAACCTGAATGCAACATTTGAGTTTAGTGAAGTTCATTGGCCATTCAGAAGTGTATTCTTGCACTGCAGCACTTGTTTTCCTTTTCATCCTACTACATCTATTAAATCTCAGAAGATTTTTCTCTGCCCCCACACAAACTCAAGCCATTCACCTAAGCATTACCCAGAAGTCTGAAGCTTTTTTTTCTATTATTGTCAGTCTTCCCAAGTGCCCTCCCCTGCTTTTCTTCTTCAGAAAACACCCCTTTCCTCCATAATTTCTCTCACAAAAAACTAAAACTGAAAGACAAAAAAAAAAAGATACAAATGTAGAAGTAACCCACAGATGCAGTGGATATGTTCTAGTGATCATGAAGCAGAACTGGATGAAGCAAATGAAAGCAGGAGAAAGGAGGTCTCTGCCCAAGGCCCTGAGCACACGCTACCCTTCTGAAAACATCAGGGGATACTTAAGCAGATATTATCATCTGGATAGGCAAATTAGCTGTTTGCATCAGCAAAGTCCAGTTCAACCAAAACATTCAAAATCTATCCAGAGAGCTCAAATACATGTAGACACAAATATATATACACACACACAAAGAAAATAAAAGAACCAGCCATGTGGAATTCAGTTGTGATGGCAACAATATGGGAGAAGTAATGTAACCTAAGGGCAATGGCATACATACTATAGAAAGTCCATTTCAACAGAGCCTTGCTGATTAATATTGAGGATATTGTCTGCAAACTATTAGTAATATGGCAGAGTAGCTATGCGTAGCAGTGTTTTTATGTCCTTACAAGACCCAAACTATCCTTTGTGCGCTCATCCCAGCCCCAAATACATATATATGTCTCTAGATATGACTCTTCCAATCTGCACGTCAAGAAAAAATTCAAAGGAAAGCATAATCTTCAAAACCAAAGCTGAAGTAATCCTTCAACTAAGTGCACTCAGGCTGCCTGTACAAGACACAGACAAGGACAAGGTAAGAAGGGCCCCCTCCTACACACAGAGTATCCCAGGAAGCAATGGGCATACACAATCTTGGTACAACCCTCTGGCAATGGGTCTTGGCAATAAAGTCAAGTCTAGTTTCAAAGGAAGACCACACAGAGAAACTGTGGGAAGCTTTATCCTTTTACACTGTTACCAGATGAGTCAGGTATGCTCATTCTGCAAGTTTGTAGAGAGAAAAGTGACACTTTACACCACTGATGAATAGCAAAATGACAAGCACTTGTAATGAAAACATGACGCAGAACCATCTATACCAACAAGTGCAATACTGCAGTGTAACCTACTTCCCATAATCTGTTAGCACATCTTCCAAAGCCCTTTTTCTGAAAGGACAACCACATCTACTCTTCAGAAACAGATCTAAATTTTTCCTTGGCCTGTAAGTCATGACCATGCTCAAACTGTGCTATATACATGACATTTTCAAGAAGGATGCATCCAGCAGAGCCTCAGAAGCTACTGACACTGACCTGCAGTACTTGCCACTACCTTTTCTACAAATGGTAAAAATCCACAGCTACTGTTACTGCTCAGAGGTCATTCACCAAAAAAACAAGTAGACTTCTCTGAATATTTTAAAGGGCTTTTTTGGCAGCTTCCACCTGCACCTCATTGAAGAGTAACTTTTACACATTACTCTTGAAAACTAGATCCAGCAAGGAAGCAGGACACACTTCTTGAGAAGACATCCAAATTTTGCATCCACATTTCCAAGAACTCCACAGAAAACAGAAGGAATGATTGTTTTCTAAAGAAAACTTCCTAGCCCACTGCATCAGTGGCAGTTTTGGTCTTGACAGCTTAATGGCAGAATGCTCTGGGATTACATACCCCTCTTACTATTCCTTGAGAACATATCACATGGGAAAAAAACCCAGTACCTATATTCAAAATGCTAGAAAACAACATTAAGTATACACTGAATGTTTCAATCAGTATTTTGATACCTGCATCCTGACATAAAGAGGTGAGAAGAATGCAAAGACAAATTGGAAAGCAGTGAGTGAAGTGTCAAAACACAAGTTGTGGCCCAATGGCAAAACCCAAAAAGCATGGTAAAAGGTCATGCAAATGTGGCTAGTAATGCCACAACATAACCACAGGGAGACATATCTCAGTTCATAATTTCCCATGACTCAAATCAGGAGGGCAACAATGCTTAAACTAGTCAAAAAGGAAGCAACATAGTTGGAGCCATTCCCCTGAAATTCTACCTCTTATTTTCTTAATGAAACCTTTGTTAAAGAAACTTAATAATAGGCAACTCAATCCTGGCCTGCAACCTCTTGGTTTAGTTTTGGATTACAGCAGATTTAGGGGTCACAGATATGTATTTAGATATCGCAAAATGTTCTCAGGAAAATGTGCTCCTCATACGCTGCTGGAATTAGTATAACTACTCACTAAAGGTTAAAAGCTTGTGTTTTTCCTGACACATAGAAACTCGCATGCCTAAGCACCCCTCCAGAGAGGGTTTAGCAAGTCATGACAGGGCTGATCAACAGATTTCAGTGGAAATTACTGCACTGGACTATGAACTGTAGCCTTCACCCAATGTTTCCTTCTGCCTCTTCCATGAAAAAGAGAAGTGACCCATGGAGAGGGCAGACAGACCTTTTAAGCTTTCCCAGCATGAATTAAAGCTTGTCCAGGTAGCAACCTAATACTTGCCTCCAACATTTATATGGTCCCAGAATATACTGTTTAAATTCCTATCTCCTCTGCTCTAAGTTCTTTATGGTGCAAAACATGGATATTCCCAATATCCAGGAGACCACATTTGATCAATAACAGCTTTGAGAGTGGACCAGCATATGCTACTTGAGTAGTAGATGCAGCTTTGGCAAAGCACCTGGTTGCAATCGATCCGCTGCCCAAAGGATTGGGTCACTATTTTGGTGATGGGCAGCCAGGAGAGTGATTTGAAAGGCAGTGAAAGTCACCACCTCTGCTTGTTCTGCAAATCTTACTAAGTTTAAGATGGGATCAGGAGATTCAGTACTTCTCTCAGCAGCACAAGCACTGTACTACAGTCAGATGAATTACTGATCACAAGGGCACACCTAAAAACTAGACACAATCTGAAACCCTTAACCTGAAAGACATCATATAATTTGTGATATCTGCATCCTCAACAAGACTTCATTTCTCATGTTGACATTTAATATTACCTTTCTTGAACCAACAAATGTGGGAGACACTGGAGAAGTCCTAGTTATGAAATAAAATTCATATTATAAGAAAAGACATTAAGATTATACAGATAACAAGAGGACTGGAACACTGAAGTCAATCACCAACCATGTATTATCATGTTCTTCTTTGGGGCAATCTACTGTAACCTTCTGGTCTTGTTTTTGCTTTCGAAGTGAGTCATATTCTGCAAACGCACTTGGTGTTGAAATCCTTCAGTATTTTGCAAGTGGTTTAATTAGCCTGCCACATTACCTTGGAGACAGTCCACCATGGGAACAGTTGGTAGGTGAAGTTAAGGGGCTGGTTCTGCTGCTGGAGTGCCGGGAAGGAGTCCGACCAAGGGTATTGCTGGGGGAACCCTGGCACAGAAGCAGGAATACAGGGATTAGCAATGTGTTGCAAAGCACAGGCAGGAGTACTCAACAAAACCAGGTCCAAATATTGCCATTGTTTGCAGTAGACAAGCTTAGTGCAGTTTAGTTCTGGCTCTTGACCTGAACATCTGCAGCCATGGTTCCTATAGTCATTTATATATTCTTGAAGACACAGCTCTGAGAATAAAGAAAGCACATGTGCACTTTTCTACAATCCACAATACCTGCAATTGTAACTATGCTACATGTATACCCTAGAAATATTGCCAGAGAAATGATTTATCAATCCACCAGGCTATCCAGTTTCTCAGACGTGATTTGTCAGGCTACAAAGTATGCAGACCATCATCCTGGTAATTTAGCAATTTAATTGTGCAGCTATTTTCTGCATTGTCTAAAGCATTCCGATTGTGCTTGTTATGGGCATAAGTAAGCAATCTAACTTACCATTTTTCCACTAGCCTGCATAATTATTTCTACCATAGCACACAGCAAAACGAGCAGAAATTGCTCCCAATTCTGACTCTCTGCACACAAGTTGAAGGTACTGGAGAACCCAGTCCTTTGCCTGCAAGCCTAACGCTACAGTTCTAGCTTACACAAAGGTCCACTTGTCCCCATGGAGGTGCCAAGATAGGAGGGTTCAAATCCCAGCAAGTTTCACAAGCTTTCCACATAAAAAAAGGCAAAAAAATACCCTAATCCTCACTGTTTTGTGGAGAAAAATAGTTTAGAAGCACATTTAAATCCTCTACTAACATATTCTTCCAGAGAAATTAAAATATTTAAGAGCTTCATGTAAACCCACAACATATGGTAGTAAGTGTAGACTGAGGAGACCTTGTAGATCACATCAAAGAGCCTGAAAGCTTCTTATAGACAATGTTTTTGTTAATAAACTGATTTCAATAGCAGTGGTAAGACCAGAAAAATCTGTGGTATCAGGATCTCTGCTTTAGCCAAAATCATTTTTAAAAGCAACACCAACTTGAAAGCACAAACCCCTCCAACTTTCATGTGCTTCTCAGTAATTCTTTATTTTTTTTTTTTAATCTGTACTGGTAATTTCAAAATATCAGAGTTTTTTGTTTTACTGGTGTCTATCAAACAAAAGCCTCTGTTGTCATATTGCTCAAGACAACAGTTACAAATAATTGTTGCTATTGAACATCTGCAACAGCTTATCAATTAGCTGCTGTCTTTGGGGCTCTGCTGTTTGCAAGGACAAGGGTCTCTTACCATACTGGTGTTACTGGAGTTCTTCAGGTGGTTGTGCAGGAGCTTGGTAGCACCATCCTGGAATGTTTTTGGCAAGGCACCAAGTAACATGGTAAACTCAGGAGTGTTCAGTTCAAAGAGAGAAATCAGGACTATTTGTGCTGCCTGAAAAGAAGAAAAGATCATCAGGTTTTTATTCTTTGAAAAGAGTATGAATTCTGTTGGCAATTGTCCTTACAGTAAATGATGTGTGTTTCATTCAGAAAGAGGACCCACACTAGACAAATTTTTGACATGTTCCTTGTGATGTGTCATAAGGAATTGCCAACTGCTCTAGTTAACTTTTTAGTTCTTCGAGCTTATAATATACTTCTGCATTTACATCATTAATCTCTCAAATGTGAAGGGCACAGCTATTCACAGATAATGACAACAATCTTATCATTGTTTTGTCCAGCACATATTTCAATTGAACAAGTTACTGCAAAAACTTACAGGAAACAAAACCAGAAGCTCAGATAAGTAGGAAGAACCTAGAACTGCAATTTGTCATACCCATGCTTTTTATTTTAAGTGTGAATGGGACTAGTTCTCTTCCCACTCAACCTCTCTACTCTTCCTAAGGATCTGACAAATCTATCTCATCAGACAGGCAACCCCTGCTTCTGTTTTCCTACCTCTTCTTGCAAGTTTCACCATTGAGGCTCTTTCAGAAACAGAAGACTTTATCTCAAGCAGATCATCTACTGGGATGGTGAGAACCACCTTTCTCTCATCCATGGGCAGGCTAAACCCCATCACATTCCCTAGATTTAGTAAGCGAAACTGGGTAACTGAAACAACTGAGGATTTTACCATGAGTTTCACTGGACAGTGTTCACTCTATCTGCCTGGAAGAATAGCTGTCAGAACAGGATCTCCACTAACACCATTAGTAAATATACAGCTCTCTGTATCCTGAACTGAGACAATGGAATCAAGTGGGAATGGAAGAAGAATAAATCACAGAGTGCAGACCTGCAGGAGTAATTAACATCACATGTTCCTAGCTAGACTTATCAGCAGCTCATAAACCACGTGGACTGCATGAATTCTTTTTTTCCCCCTACCTTTGTCTTGAAAATACTTAAGAAAAAATGTATTAAAAGAACAATAAAAATGAAGCAATGATGAAGGACCTCTGAAGGTCTGCAGCATCACCCTCTCTAACGAGCATGTAGCCACTGACACATCAACCTCCACAATACATATATTGATACAAAGAGTGGCTTAGGCTCACAAAGAAAGAAGCAAAGCTGCACATTATCTTGTTTTGGAACAGCATACATACAGGCTTAGGAAGAGCAGACACTTGTGTCTGACCCTTTTTGAACTTTCCAGAACTTCCTAAAACCAAGAAATAACTTTAAAGAGGGTAATAAGACAATTCACTGCTGTGGTGATAACTGCACATTTATTGTTCTCATCAATTCAAAGAGGGAGTTCTTAGTACTGTGTTTGTAAAGTTGCAATAATTAAGTGTATCTGCAGTTCCCTGTGAAGTGGAATCCTTTAGCAGATGATGAACTTGGGTACACAAAAACCCTTTCATAGTGGAGGGGAATCAAAGCACCTCATTGTTTCAGTGTGCAAATTGCAATTCAAGCTATACTGTTCTTTCTGCTATTAGTCTCAACTTGCAGCAACACAGCTTTGTACATAAAAAAAACCCCTATGTTCCATCCATGAAAGTTTGGTAAGTAACATCCTTTTTATATGGCCAAAGAAACCAAGGCACATAATACTCAACAGACTTCCAAGGACAGCAGCAAACAGGTCTTCAGACTCTTCATTCCAGATGGATCACACTGCATCCTGCAAAAACTGACTGACTTGTCATTATTCACTTCACACTAAAAATCTAAGGATGAAAGAAGTGGAGTGAGAATTTTCCCCATGGCTTCCTTAACTCCATACTCTACCCTCCTCTGACCTGAAGTTTTGGACAACTCTGCCATGAAGCCTGCCTGGTATCCAACAAGGATGTGTATTTCTGTCCATTTTGATCCAAGAACGTTTAAGTTTTCACCAGCATAGTATTTTCTGTAATAAAAATGTTACTGCAAACAACAGATCTCAGAACAACAACCACCATGTCAAACTGAATGCAAAGTGACAAGTCATGCCAAAGGACATTCCCATATGTGAATGGCATGCATATCCTGGGTGGTTAGGAAGTGGACATGCAGATTTCCCATGTCAGCACAAGCAGATCCCATATTCATTGAGATAAAAAAATAATAATAATTTTAAAAACTCAACAGGAAAATTAATCAACAAGGTTGAAAGATTGCTCAGAGACTAGAATATCTATCTGGAAATATCAACTGGTAAGTCAGGAGCTGCCCAAGGTATAGTGAGGTGGGAAAGGATTTCAGACACCTTTGTCCCACAACCTCCCACTGATTAGTTAGAAGTAATGCCATCTTTGGAGATCTCCTAAGTAAACAAGAGAAAAAAAGGCACAAGAGCAAATACATTCTACAATGTAACTTTCTGGAGGTACCTTTCTGTTATGACAGAGAGATCTAAGATGCATCTCACAGACTGGAGCAAAATCTTCAAAGCTCCACCAGGGACTTTACAATCCCAAAGCTTCACTTTGAAGCAGAAAGTTATCTAATTGGGACAGCTTGTCTCTTAACATACAAACAATAACAGCACAGACATCGTGCTACAGGAGTATCCAAAGGAATTTTCAGCTCCCAGAAGTCATTCCAGTTTTGTTCCACTTCATTTTGGCTTTAATAAAAAAAGGACTGTGTCCATCCTCTCTCTTTTTGCACAAAACATAGCTTGTCTTCAGGAATGTTTGCCAGTATTCTGTGTACCCAGTGCTCTCAGAAGCTTTGCTGTTGCTTGCAAGTAGGTCACTGGGCTTCAAATGAGGTGCTGAAGTCGCTCACAATGCTTATAATCTTATGTGGCCTGAAAGGAAGCAGACCTATGGTCTATGCTTTTTTGAAATAAAGCCAAGTACTACTACAGCCTGTGAGTGGTGCTCCAGTAAAGCTCTCAAAAGCTGCAGTTATGTGGGTTAACTTTGTCTGTGTTCTTTTTAAATAGTCCTCAGCCATATGAACTGCACTTTTAGGCTTAGTTAAGGCAAAAGCCATTATGTGAAAGTTCAGCTATGACTTCCTACTTCAGATTTAAGACACAAAGGTCTTGGTCCCTGCTACCATAAAATCGAGAACACTATTACTAATGACCTCAAAAGCTGTCCAGTCCACGTGTGCTTGAAGTGCCATTTACAACATACTCAAAACTTCACTCTTGCAATGATTCCTAGTTTTAATACAGTTTATTTCAGTAATGAAGAGTATCAGGAGCAGCATTTCTACACCCATCTTAATGGTTAGATCTGGACACACTTGATACTCCTCTAAATTTTGTGTATTAAGCATACATTTATCTAGTCAAAGGACATCTTTTAACTGGTAATGTTTCTAAGAGTTTTAAATCTGTGGATTTTCAGCTTGAGACATACGAAAGGACATTTTCATAATCTCAGAATCACTAGTCATTTCTGAAAATCTTGGCACTTGTTTCATTAGATCACTCAACGAGTAGATAAATTTAAAGCATGCAATTAAAAAAAAAAATCTTACCTCTTAACACAATGTACAAACATTCTCCATGCAACAATCGTGCTTGATGATATATAGTTTCAAGAAAGTAATATCTGAATTTTCCCTTGCCTTTTATCTCTGTACCATTAGTGTGGAACACTAATCCATCTCCTTTCAATGACATATAACATAGACACTACAGATTATCTAATCTTAATGAAGCAATTCTCTGCTGGCTTAAGCTGGAGAAACTCCAGTGATTCCAGAGCCTGACTATGCTAGCAAGAGGGTCTGGCTCCATGTCAGGTTCTCAAATCATTTGCAAAGGATTGCTTATATAATTTCATTATTTTGCTTAAAACAATGCAGTGAGTGTCAAGTTCCACAAGCCAGTAGCAGCTCCCAAGGTTTCACACCTAGGTCAATGCAATTCATGCTGTCCAACAGTATCAGCTGCTAAAGGGACACAAATGCTTTATCAACTTCTGTTTTCTACTCTCACCTAGACAGTGGGTGTTGGCCAGACTTAGCACAATCTGTAACCTCTGCAACTTGGCTGAATTATAACTAAGTCTCTTTGAAACGGTTTGAGCTTATTAAGCAAAAAGATCATAGCTAATTGGAAAAAGCCACTGATTTTAGAAAGGAAATGTGGTCAGTGACCTAAGCTTAATCCAAGTGCCTTATGACTGCTGCTGTCACTGGTCCAATAGACCAAGCAGAATAAGCAGCTAGTTGCCTGGGCTATATGAAAGCAGTTTTCAAGTTACTCAAACTTCTGTTGGCAATAGGTTCACAACACTGGCAGCCACAGAAAAGGAGAGAACCTCATACCCTGATTGCTTATGAGGGACTACAAGAGAGTTAACAGAAAAGCACACCAAAGCAAGAAATCACTTCACAGACAGACACACTGTTTTCAGGCTCTCGGACAGGTCTCTTTACACAGCTAGACAGTTCAAGTTGAGACTGCAAACATTATCAGTGTGATTAGTGCACACAGCTTTTAGTCTACCTGTTTACATTTCTCTTCCAAGTTTCCTTCACCGGGCCCTGAGGAAGCTGTAGTTGTCCTAGCTGGCAAATCCTCACCCACCCAACTATGTATGGTCTGGATTTGACAAACAGGAAAGTTGATATTATTTAGCAAAAGCATAGATTTCAACTAAATAATCTAAACAGTACACATGCTGTTTTTTATTTTTGCAGAAGAGTTTAATCAGTTGCTTGCTGAATTTCAAGTGGGACCAGAATTTGCTTTAACTGAATGAACATTCCTTTCAGCAGAGGGCAGCACTGGCTCAAAAGTAAATTCAACCACAACTCATGCTTACAGATCATCCTTTGGCAACCTCCTGATTGCACCACTTGAAAAGCTCTGCTGAGATGCAGAGCCTAGGCAGTGCTGCACTGAGACGGCACCTGCATCTGGCCTGTCAGAAGCAGGGCAGTAGCTGCTTGCATCTGCCCTCACCTATCCTCACAGACCTCCAAGTTCAGTGGAAGAAGTAGTTAAGAACTTTCAAACTCCTGACTCCAGTTCAGACATCAGTCAGATAGACCAACCCTGCCTACAAATGCCTTTTATCATGTGATCAGTCTGGGGAAGATACTAACACCTACTCACTTCTGACAAACATAATCATATTCTGTATGCATCATTCATTTCACCATCCAGCCTAAGGCAAATGTGGTTTTAATAACTTAGGGCATCCTGGAACAGAGAAACTCTGTGTCTCATGTCACTTGAAATTCTATTAAACTGTAGATCAAATATAGATCCACTGAGATTGAAAGGCAGCAGTGACGCATTAGACAGCTTCTATTAGCACATTGGCATAAGGCAATACTTTGATTCTCCAATGAGCATAGCTGATGTTAGGTGAGTTAATTCACATCTACTGAGAGTTTGCAGGCTCTAAACAAGTGTAAGTGTACTTTCCAGAAGACAATTGTTAGCTGTCACTAAGCTAACAATCTACCAAACCAAACCTCCTGCTTGTTCCTTTTTCAGGTCAAGAACCAGATGACTATGGATGTCCACATTACTGATATGGTTAATGGGAAGCACAATGGCTTCATCAGCTCATACATAATTCAGGTATAATAACTTTTTAAACACACAGTTTTCCCAAAGGACTTCTATTAGAATATGCTTTTTACATCCACATCCTGAAAAGGAAGAATTTGTTTAATATATTTAAATACAGCATTCATGTACAGATTAAATCCTCATTGCTATAGTAAGTCACATAGCACACAATATATCATGAAAGGTTTTTACAAGTCAGGGATGGTTGCATTACATGTGTCAAAGGAATCTCAAACAAGTGCCAGCAAAAACTACGCAGCACTCAGTCATCACATATTCACATTACTGTTCTACAATTGATTATGACTCTATGTGTGCTGCTGTTTTCTGACCTGAGCACAGCAAAGACCATTCATTATTTCTGGAAAGCCAGATGGTACACCAGAAGTCAAGCTGATGAAGGCTACTCTGAGTAATTTTGCTCCTTACAAAATGGCATTTGTTGCAACGGCAGGTTTCAGACTTGAAACAAATAACAACTAAGAAACTTTTATTATAAACCTGGCATGATAAGTCTGAATTCTGAGGGGAAGGTTCCCACATACGAGCTAAGAAAGGAGAAAAAGTTACTAAAGTAACATATGCAGTAAAAACATGCACTTAAATCTGGACAGAGTTTTGAAATGCTAGAGTAAGTATGGCAGACTTACCCATCACAGTGCAGAGAAAACAGTCTATATTTATTGGATGGCTCTACAATACATCATATAACTATCACCTCTAATATTGGTAATCATGAACTAAATACCTCACTTACATCTGTCTAGGGGGTATGTATTTATACAAATGGCAGGTACACACAAACATGTTATGCACAGACACATAAGCATGAGTACACACATTTTGTGAAGCAATTTCTTATCTTATTATCATGCACTAGCTCTTACTGTTTCAAGTAAACTGAGAAAATGTGCTTGTATTACAAACTGCTTCCAACTCAATGGATACTAGGTGGTTGTATAAAGTGAAGATATTAATTTTAAGGAAATATGACCTAGCACCATGTTTCCAACACGTACATGATGATTTCCTAGCCATTAACACAGTTAGCCACTAACCCAGTTCTATTCAACATCTTTATTGATGACCTGGATGAGGGGATTGAGTCTACCGTCAGTAAATTTGTGGATGACACCAAGTTGGGAGGGAGTATCGATCTCCTGGAAGGCAGGAAGATGCTGCAGATGGACCTGGACAGGCTGGGTTGATGGGCTGAGGTCAATGGCATGAGATTTAACAAAGCCAAGTGCAGAGTCTTACACTTTGGCCACAATAACCCCATGCAGCGTTACAGGCTAGGAGATGAGTAGCTGGAGAGTGGCCCAGCAGAGAGGGACCTGGGAGTACTGGTTGACAACTGGCTGAACATGAGCCAGCAGTGTGCTCAGGTGTCATGGAAGGCCAATGGCATCTTGGCCTATATCAAGAATAGCGTGGCCAGCAGGACTAGGGCTGTAATTCTCCCCCTGTACTCTGCACTGGTGAGGCCTCACCTTGAGTACTGTGTTCAGTTTTGGGGCCCTCGCTTCAAGAAAGATATTGAGGTGCTGGAGTAGGTCCAGAGAAGAGCAATGAGACTGGTGAAGGGGCTGGAGGGAAAGTCGTATGCAGAGAGGCTTAGGGAGCTGGGGCTGTTCAGCTTGGAGAAGAGGAGACTTAGGGGGCACCTTATCGCTCTCTACAACTACCCGAAAAGAAGTTGTAGTCAGGAAGGGGTCAGGCTCTTCTCCCTGGCAACTAGTGCCAGGACAAGAGGGCATGGCCTGAAACTGCAACAAAGGAGGTTTAGGCTGGACATTAGGAAGCCCTTCTTCACGCAGAGGGTGATTGGGCACTGGAATGGACTGCTCGGGGAGGTGGGGGAGTCGCTGTCCCTGGAGGTGTTTGAGAAGAGATTGGACATGGCACTTAGTGGCATGGTTTAGCTGATGCCATATTGTTGGGTCATAGGCTGGACTTGGTGATCCTGGGGGTCTTTTCCCGCCTTGGTGATTCTGTGATTCTGTAATTCTGTAACACCAGGAAAAGCCATTTTCCTTACACTGCATGCACTAAAAACATTTGGAGTCTGGTAGGTCTCTAGCATCAAATCCAAAATAAACACAAAATGATGGCTACTATTTTGGAAACATAGCTAGGACATGGAGATCCTTTTTTGTTCTAGTGTCACTAAAACAAGTAAACACTGAGGCCTACCAGGTACCATTTTTGATGTATTATGTGTTTTCCTAATGCTGACTACATTTAAATGCCTGAGAGGAGTCCCTTTGTGGATTTAGGCTGAGTTTTACTTCTTTAGGGATATCCTTTGGCTAAAAGACTAACTTCAGCAGTATGGACTTATCTAAAATTCCGTAAGCCTGAAATGAAATCCTAAGGCCTGATTCTCTGGTAACTTAGCTCTTCATGGAGTTCCTGAGACATACAAATCTGGTGCAGGAATATTGCAAGAGCGCTAGAGAAACTTCTGACACAGAAAGGCAAAAGCCTGTGACTGGGGAATAGTAAAACAATTTATCATTCAAAAGCATTTCTGCCAATACCCTTTTTGCCATGGCTACTATAACAGGCCGTGACCAACAGTGTTTATTGCTCAATACCAGTAAAGATAAACAATGCCATTTTGGCTGACTAAGTCTTGGGGAGTGCTTTTACAGTGAAGCTTCTGTCCCAGAGTTGCTCACATCAGCCTGATGCTAGATGGAAAATTAAAGCATCATGTGGCAAAGAAGCCTAATTCCACTTCCTTAGCAGTGTTTGCTTTGCTGTCTATCACTGGCCTTCCTGCAGACACCAAACCAATATTTTATCCAAATTTGCTCTAAGCTTTATTGATCAATATTACTTCCTTATCAAAGTGACAACATCAATATTATTCAAGAAATGACATCTAGAAACAGCATTAACTAGTTAAAGTAAATATATCTTCACTGGCTGTTTGAGTGTATGAACAATTTGACCTACAGCTTTCTCTCTGCAGTATTGCTCATCTTTCAGTACATTTCAGAAACAGTTTCTCAACTAATCAGTTTTAGGGGAAAAAAAAATCTGATCCCAAACTTGTTTTCTTGGGCTACCTCTAGACTTCACTTCTACACACTTCTAGAATTCTAGGGCCAATCCAAGGGGGGTCCTACCCCTAGGCATTCAGAGGGGGACTACATCTTCATGCAAATCACAGTAACACAAGCACTCTCCTGAGCTTTTTGCTTCATTGCAGTAGTTCTAGTTTCGTACCAAGTCCCATCCACTGCTGCCTGTATTCAAGGGTAGCTTGGACAAACTCATTAACAAGTGGCACAGTTGAAATAAAAAGGTCTCAGTTACACAAGTGGAAGGCAGATGATGACGTATATACGACACGAGACTGCTCATAATGGGTAAAAAGGCATTCAGGCTTGTAAAATACTACTGTAGGAATGTTTCCTCAACAAAGAAGCCAGTCAGGATATCTAGCATAAAGGAAAAATGTCTTTTCCCCTGAAATAAGTAGTCCAAATGACGATCAGGCAATACATATCTTGTTATTTACCATTAAAATCAGAGTTTGGCTGATTAACAAGATGGTAGGCAATGTCACTGGCCCTTCACCTCAAAAAGCCTTGTTCCCCTTCAGCCTGTACAAGTTACTCCTAAACACTCCCTCAAATGCTGGGCAGTCATGTTTAATAAAAGTTTCCATTCACCCAAGCCTTGGACAGGAGGCTTCTTTAGGCTTTGGCCAGAGTCAAATAAGAAGTCTCATTCTAATTTCCATTCTTAAACTGATGGCTCTTTTCCAAGATCAAACTATTTTCCCATGCAGAGCCCAAGTCTGTCATCCAAATTCAATAAGCAGTTTACCTACATAAGGATTGCACAATCACTTTGTTGGCAATATTAGTGATAAAATGGTTAAGTTACTGACTTAACGTCCTTAGATCAGTCATCACAGTATTTGCATTGTTGTTGTGTTACTTTTCTATGTGGTAACTGTCTTTTGAAAAATGAACTCATCAGATCTTAAACGTTTTCCAGAGAAAAATCAGAATTAACACCTCTCCATTGGCGTTAGGAATAAACCAGGAGGAATAAACCAAGGCAGAGGAAAGTCAAGTGCTTTGCACAAGGTTAGATGTTACTGCAATCAAAATTAGAGCTCAGTTATCGGAAATCTTGATCTGTGTCCTGCCCATTGGTACATTCTGCTTGGGGAAAAAGCAGTGAGCTGGCTGTATGTGTGGAAATTACTAACAGGTGCTCTCCCTGCACTGGAACCACATCCCATCCAAGTCCCCACATAGTGCTGCGTGACCTGTTCCTACCCAATGGCTTTTGTTCAGCACAGAACAAATGTCTTTCACCTTTCTTCCAGCACTGTTTCCAGGAAGTAAATCTTAACTTGAATGCAGGGTAAACACCCATAAGTATTAACAATCTTTAAAACAAGACAAATATTTATCTGTAACACTGCAGATCACCTTATTTTAAATATAAAGCTTGACAATAATTTGGACTGTATATAGTTCAGGGCTGCTATCAGCATCTTAAATGGTTTCTGCCCTAAGAGGGAATCACGACATTGTCAATGACATTATTATCAGCTGCGTGCTCTTCAAAGTACATCATGTTTTTCTTTTGATAACAGAGCTTATGTTTAGCTACCAATATCGTTGCATATGAGAACATAAACTGTTTTATGCACAACAGCACTTCTTTTGACTTAGTTTCTTTCTCCTTTCAGTAGCTATAAAACACGATCTGTAGTTCAAGTCAGGCATCAGACAGGTTAAGTGTGCTCATTAAGTGGGTTAATTAGTCATCATAAGAATATATGACACCATTCAGTTTGAAAAAGGTTTTTGGACTAAATGACATTTCTTATTCTATTTTTTTTTCCTCCAATGCCTTAACACAACAAGGCTGGTACCTCCATGACCATCACACATAGTGAATTGTAGTAATGGACAGACGATCAGTAATAAAAGGATAGTCTCACCATTAACTGAAAATATAATCCATTTCTTGAACAGTCCCCCTTGATTGCTACCACAGGATCAGCTCTGCATGACTGACTGCCATGCACACACAGCAGCCATGTGCTTTCCTCACTGTCGGTGGTCACTTATATGCTTCACCAACAGCATGAGCAAGCTTGTTTTACTTACATCTGCTCAAAGGTAAAATCTACATAAAACCAGCACGGCTTTCACACACAGAGATGCTACTTGCATTAAGGTAGTGTTCAGTAACTCAAATCTGGGTGAGAACCACACTGGGTAAAACAGTTCCTGCCTCCATGAGTAATTGAGCATTGCTGTTCCACCAAGTCAGCTGCAGCAGCGGAGCCTCAAAAATCAAAATTCAGTTTCAAACTCAGATTCTACTGGAAAATTATTTTATACTTTTTTCAGGCCTCTTGTAGTACTTCGATCATTTGAAGACTGAATTGGTTCTTGTCCCTCACCCCTATAACCTCAACTGTTGTCTCCATTTTTAGGTTGTGACATCATTATGTCACATGGTCTGCATGGTCTGCTTTGCACTGAGAAAACCTTAGATCTTGAAGGCCACTATAGCACCTTCCACAAGGGCAGAATCTTCTGATGCTCAAATGAATCATCTTGATAAAAAAGGTACTATTTTTTGAAGCTATAGTATCCAAAAAGGTAGGCAATTTTTTAATTGTCCTGTCTGGGCTGACCCTCGATAATCCAGTTCATTATTGAATAATGAATTTATTAGTCTGTTAGCTACAGTCCTGACAGATAACGGCCAATGACTGCTTATAAATCCTTTGCTGCAGTGCTTCTTCTAAAGCTTGTGGTTTGTACTATGTTCTTAATAAAATCATAGTACAGCAATCCTATGATGAAATAAAGATCACCCGGGCATTCATTTTTAGTAGCCTAAATTAGGTTAACTGTGTAATAATTTATTTGAAAGCCACAGGCATTAGAGGCAAATATAAGTCCCACAGATACTTAATAAGAATAATTCAGTAATCTCATCAGCCCTAATGCACTTCCCAGATACTCTGCTCGGGTGGAGTTTGCTGGCAGTTTTGTGAGAGTTTTCCTCCTCTTTCAAACAGCTAGAAGGATGGACAGCACACTGAACACAGGCTTTCCACACCCCACAGCAAATAGCCAATTCTTTTGGCTGATGAAGATACCCTTTGCTCAGTTTTGCATGCAGCAATGATGACCCCTAATGGTGGAATATTCCTTCTGCTGTGCAATATCAGAGTTTCTGCTTTGCAATGTATATTTCTACTCAAATTAAATTACAACTCCCTTTGGCAGACCACCAGCAGAACAAACTGTTTGAGGTTTACTTGAACTGTAACACAGAAGCAGCTTCTTCGCCTGCTAAATTCTTTCTAACTTTGAACATGGAAGCATCAAAATATATTCCAGATCTAAGTCCAGGATTTGAAAAGTCACTCTTCTTCTCTAAGGCAGACTAACTTGCAGAAGCAAATTCCAGTCACACTAGTGTAAATAATCCCTGCAGAAAGTCTTCAGAAAAGAGGATGAGACATTTTCCTGTGGATCCAAAAAGCTGTATGCCAGAAAGCAAACAGCATGCACCCCAAAAGATTCTTTGAAGCCTTGTGTCAGTTATCAGATAATGCTGCAGTTGCAGCACCTCTGATAGCCAGTGATATTTTCAACAGAATCAAATAATTACTAATAGCAAAAATAATTTTCATGTTTCCAAAGTTATAAAATAATGTGTTATTCTAGTATTAATTCAACATTAAGTGCATGTAGCGTGTAAAAATCTCACGCATTTTTTTACATTCCAAAAAGCTTAAAGTCTGGGTGATTTTTTTTTTTTAATATGAGTATATCTCAAAGCCTTGAAGGTTCAGAAGGATCTGAACCCATTTCTAAAACTGGGCTGGGAAGACAAGGTAATTTTAAATTGTGTTATAGATGCCAGGTACATAAAAACCAAATCTCACTTTTCTCATGGGAGAGATGAGTATCATTATCTGCTCCATTTCAGCTTGCCTGACACTTGTATCTAGAGCAAGATAAAGATAAGGTAACTGTATTATCCAGGCCTGACCTAAATGTGTCAATTTTTTCCGGGCTGAGATAAACACACACCTTTTCAAAGAAAACAGTTGAGAGTCCTTGACAGCTTACTGATTTGTTTACTTTCTTTTAACAATATTATAACACAGAAGTTGTGCTAGATTTTATTGGAGTCTACAAAGCACAGAGCCTTCATCTAAATAAAGAAAAACCTGGAGTTATTTCCAGACTGCTCAAAAAAAACCACATTTTCATATTATAATTTCTTTTTGCATGGTAATACCAGTTAAAGTCACACACGGCTAAGTTCCTACAAAGAAAAATAAAGGCACATTTCAGAAGTGTGTATTTACTGAACCGGCAATTTCAATTGGACAGTAATGTATGTAAAATCCATCTTTTCATTCCCTTTATGATTGCTTTTGGGTTTTTTTTTTGTTGACAGACAACAATTACTGTAAACACTTCAGCATCCTTACTTACCTTTCTTACATCTGAGCTCTTTGGTTCCGTTGTCCAAGTTATAATTCTAGACACAGCAAGTCTTGTCTCACTGGAGTTCACGAAGTCTGTTGGATCCATCTGTCTTGCCAACGACTCAATATACTTCAGGATAGCAACTTTCACCTGAGAAGTGAAAAGGGATTTGTCAAGTTCATGTGCTGGCAAAGATGGATTTAATCCATAATATATACCACTATGGATTGGCATATGTCACACGGGGAAAGAAAATATCCTAGTGACGTGTCTTTATGTCATGTTTCAAATATCAAGAGCAACTTTCTAGCCTAGATAAATTTTGTATAGTAAGAGTTTGGAATGGTATGTAAGAGCTAGTTAGAAGTACATGTGTGTTTGCCCAAGCATAATACTCCACCTCCCTGTTTCCACCAGTGGTTATTATTCCTGACGCCAAACCTGATGCTTGGAGTCTCAAAAATCCAGAATTCAGGAGACTGAAGAAAGAACACTCAAATCATGTGGCATTCCTGTCTCTGGAAGATAAATGTGTATGACTTCCAGATATAAAGTGGTCCTATAGCCTTGAAACAGCAACCTCCTGAAAAACAGTATGCCCAATAGTATCCCTTTGGGAGGATTCAGTAACGGAAAGCTCTGATTTTAGTTTTTTCCTCCAAACCCTACACATGCTATGTCTGATTTGTTAGGGTGTGTCTAGGGTTCCAACTTCCCAGCTGTTCAGACTGTATCTGATCCCATGTGTCCTGCACAGCCAGGTTTTCTTCCTACTCAGACCAGGGCGAAGAGGAATTTTCCATGTCTAAACTTTAATACTTTCCAAAGTGCCCAACTCTTACTGACTTTTGATGAGCAACAGGGCCCTATTTTAAAGATATTTAGAGTTCATAAAATGGAGTTAAACCAAGTTGCTGGTACAACTTCTGTATCTTACCATGTGTTCTATGCTTTAAGGTATGTCTGACAAGGCAAGCTAAGACAACCACGTTGATGCTCTAGTGAAAAGGCTTCTGATACTCACCTTCAGGTTTGGTGTTTGGGTCTGATCTACAATAAATCTCATCAAAATGTTAAATTGTTGATCAAATGGAAAAGAATCCCTGTCCAAAGAAAAAAAGAGGCAAAATGTAATACAATACAAATTTTCAGGACTACATTAACTCAATACATTAAAGCTTACACCACCGATTTCAACACCTATTATACTTTTTTCTTAACTTAGAGAAACTCCAAGTCTAAGGATAAGTTAATTATTGATTTAATATTAGAGAAAACTTCTAAATCAATACCTTTACACACTGTCACCCAATTTTCAGCATACCTGCTCACTTTTTCTCCATTTCAACCTGTGCTTTGTTCCTTTATCTCTAGTAGCAGCCTGGTTTATCTTAGAGTTCACACCTCGTTTTGGTTTCTCTCCTCTTTTTCCCTGCTTAATCCTATTTTCTCCTGGATTACTATTACTCTTATTATTATCCTATTTCCAGGAGGAGTTGAGCTGCACTGTAACCACGACCTGTGCTGGATATCCTTTAGAAAAGGATATGCACTACAGAACTGCTGTGCACATCACAGTAGCATTCAAGGTCTTCTCCTGACTCACTACTGTTATTTGCTGCTTGAACAACAAAAAAGATGCTCTGAACTTTGTAGCAAAAAGCACCATTCATATTATAAATACTGCCAATATTTTTTTCCATCAATCAAAAAAATCTTGATATCTAAGCACATGCACACCAAAAAAACCCTCCATATTAACAAAAACTATCAGTTACACATTTTAAATGTTATGCTTTAAAGTCATCTATTGAGAAGAGAGATAGGCCTTTTTAAATCAAATGTTAAAATATGATGACATAACTTTGTTCTCCTTTATTCTGGTATTCACCAAGATTGGCACTGTTGGGTTTCCAAAATGTTCACAGATGTCTTCCTGTAATCCTGTATAAACCTCCATAACATTTGCTATCTGAGTACTCTACCTGGTGACATCCAGAGCTTTTTGAACTTTTGCTTGCACAGACCCCAGCAAATCTGCTCCCATTTTCTTTAGCAACTGGGTCAGGAGAACAAAAAGCCAATCCTGCAGATCATCTTTATGAATGATGATGAAATCAACCAGGGTTTCCAGAAACATGCTGAAGACCTATAAACAAAACAAGTGTCACAAAAAGGAATGGGGGTGCTTTAAATAAAAATAATCAAAAGGGAGGGGTTTACAATTTGAGTTTCAGGATGATTTTGTTATAGACAGTTTCATGAACAAATGATTTTAGTGACTACAGTGTTCTGAAAAAGAAATAAATGAGACAAGACACGTCTAGAATGTGTCATGTTAAAATAACACATGAAATGAAGGAAGGAAGGGGGTAAAATACACTTACTCTCTGTTGTGAATTCCACGGCAAAGCAGGCCATGCAACAAAACAAACCACTCATTAGCACACAGAGTGATCAAGGCTCGTTGTTCAGATGTAGTTTGTCAACAGACAAAAGATGCATTCATTCAAAGTTCTTAAACACAATCTCTTCTCAGAGTTACTTAAAACATTAGATATCTTGGATCAGATCCAGTCTTCTCAGGTGTGAAACACATATGTTTACACATAACAAAGTTTATATATGTGTAACACTACAACTAAGGAGTTTGTAGCAACAATTCTATAAAAGCAATGTAGATGACCACTGCTCCAGAGGACATACTTAAGTCCAGCATGCAATAAACTCTCACAGTACTCAGAAATAGGAAATATTTTGCAAATAAATAGCTACATCTTCACCCTTTCCACAACACATACTGAACCTTTGAGAACCAAAACACTAAGACCTTACTATCAGGAACTGCCATGGTCAGTGAGGCCTGAGAGACAGCTGGTTCAGACTGTAATCATGGCCAAAAATGCAAGACTTGTGACAGACAACTGCCCCAAGATTTTCCACCTGATAACCATTTATTAAAACCAGTTTACCAAAGGGTCTGAATTACAAACATTCATATAATTTCTTATTTCTTGAACTATATTTAACCTAACAGCATATGTTTTTTTACCCAGACATTATCGGTTGCCCTCAACCAGCAAGCCTCCTCAGGAAAGGGCCTGAAAGTCCCTGTTCCCACTTACCTGCCAAAAGAAGACCACCTGTTCTGAATGTGCCTATGGACCCAACCTTCCAATTCCCTAACCTACATCTTTTGAAGAGATGTCTGTAAATTCATGACACAGCCTTTAACTTCAAAGATCAGTGTTATAAAGAAGGCAAAGTGGCTATATTAATGTCTTAAGTATATTATGAGATCCAGAAGGGTATCTTGGTGAGATCCCATACTGCTCCCTGGTGTACACCATACACAACTCCAGTGACTGTGATACTGAACTACAGCTCATTACCGTTCACGTACGCCACGCTACTGTGTATCACTAAGTACTAAGACACTCCCTAGAACTACAGATAAAACTGAACATTTCACTCCAGGAGCTGACATCTGAAAGGTATCAGGCTGCTCCTTGGGAAGCATGGAGCAACCAGTTCATAGCAACGTAAGAGAGACTAAGACACATCCCTTCATTGTAAAACAGATAAACATCAAGTTGATTTATCAATGCCAGTTTCCCCAGCAGATGGCAGGGCTAGAAACACAAAACATTTGTCTTTGAACAGTATCAAATGTGCACACATGGTAATGTAGAAGAAGCAGCCTATTCTTTGTGTCTTACCTTGCTGTGAGGGTCAGCAAACATGCGAGTAAATATTTCACATAGCCTTTTTAACTCGACTCGGCTAAAATACATAAATAAAACATGATATTAATGCTAAAGTTTTAGTTGCATAAAGCAGCTAATAAATATTAACAGCTGAAAGACCTAACCTTCTTTATTTAAATGTTACTTAAGTCACACTTCTGAAAACTCTCTGTCCAGGCAAAGCCTTAACTGGCATTCCAGTTTAACTGCTGGGATCATCAGTCTTACATTAAGAAACAATCTAAACACTTCAAGTTCATGAACCAGACACCTGTATTTTCTACTGCTTCAATCTGGATTGCAGAAGACAACAGGAAATGTGCACCTTTGGGAGCTATTTACTTTCTCCCTGTGTCAAGGCTGCTGACTCACCGAAGCATGGGTCTCTTGCAGCCTAGGAAGAGGTTTCTCAAGTCTCCTTTGTGTCAGGGATTTCAAATGTTCAAGTAAAATCAGAACTTTCACACTGTTTGGGTATACATTAATCATATATATTTTGCTCTAAATTCTCTGTTGCTTCAGTAAAACCAGTCTAGAATCACACAGTACTAACGGATACCAGAAGTGACTCTGAATTCTGAGAGTATATTGGCACACTGAGGAGACAAATATATAGAAATGGAAGATAAGTGGGCAATATATTAAGTAGAAGACAATTAAATCAAGGTACAAACTAAGTTCCTATGAGTAAGACATTATTAGGTGCTCAATAATGCTGGTTTTAAGCCAGAGGGGGAAAAAAGAATGTATGAGTCCTTTTCATAAGCTACTGAGTTTCAGTAAAATTAAAAACTCTTTAGTGCCAAAGCTTTTATTTGCCGTGTACTGAAAGCACAAGTCTTAGTTCTCCTGTAAGGCAATCTACCAAAGAATGCAGAAGATTTGCTTGTTTACTGTGCAAACAAAAGCAGAGCAAGAGAGACAGGTAATATTTCATGCACCTATGAATGCAATTAGGTATTTTTCACACTAATTATGAAACCAGAGCAACTAGTGAAATGCACATGGACTGCTCAGAAAACAGCTATTCATGACTTGACTACAGGCACCCTCTTTCCAGAAAGACTAATTTTACAGTCTACTGACATCTCTCTCTCAAAATAAGCTCTAAAGGAGAGGCCAGAATACACTAGTATTCTACAGCTACTTTATGGTTAGATCGTTTATAAGGAACAGGGGACATATTTTCAAATCAACCTATGCATGAAAGGATGATCAAGTTTTAAAAGGGCACAAAACCACCGGTCTTAAGAGCTTGATACAGAGGAAAGTCTCTGTGACAGTGCCACAGCAAGATGTCAGCTTCATTCAGGATGAGACTGCTCAGTCTCAAAATGACTACTCTACTCTGCAGTTTGCAGCTCTCTGAATGAGCCTTTATTCATTATTCTAATGAATTCTCTTTCTGGACAAAGGTTGTATGTAAATAGCAAGTATAAGCTCATGAACCCAAGGTAACAAAGCAATTACTAAACTGAAACCGACAGTGGAGGAACATTTCCTTAAGGGACTTATTGGTGGGGTTTTTTTCCCTTTAGGATACATTCTGGGGAGTCCTTACAGAACTAGGGCCACATGCAGCTACAAGGATAGGTAAGCACCATATCACTTGGCATGTACATCTTTCTGGATATGCAAATCCCAGCTGATACAGGATCAGCCATCTTTCAGTTCAGAGGACTAAAAAAAACCTAGCCACATCACTGCCTTTTATTAAACTTGCTACACCTCAACAAAAGATACCAGGTTTAATTACAAGACAGACAGACTTGCCCCTTGGACTAATAGCCTTGATGATGTTCTGCAAGATGCCATGGTAACAAACAGGATGATAAAATCTGATCTTTAGAACAGGCACCAGATCAACCCTGAACCAAGACGGAAGCAGACCAAAAGCAAATGAAAATGAAATAATCTAGAGAACTAAAAGCAGTATCAAAATAAAACAAACAAAAACTCTGCAGGGGTGTACTTTCTGGGACAGGTTTATAAATCATTCAGGATCAAAGCTAGAAAACTTGCTAGCTTGAGGGACTAGTGACAGCAGTACAGTTCAAACACTGCAACTAGTAGGGTTGAAAACAAATGTTTAATTCTACTGGCTTTTATGCTAAGAGCTACTCATCTGGATAAATAGCCAAACATTCAAACTTCTCAGCATTTGCTCCGTTGGAACTATCCCAAACAGCACTTAAAACCTTGGTTATAATCCTCACACACCTTTGTGGCAAAAATCAAAGTCTCACTCAACTTTTTCATACAAGTTAATGAGGTGCCACATTTTTTTTCAGTTCATTAAAATAAGGAAAAAGAAAAAATATGTGGGAAGTATCTTTTAAAAGACTAAGAAATAGACCACATCAAAAAGTATCTCTGATCTAGAGACTCTGGGTAACTATATTAAACAATCTGTAGCACTTCTGCACTTAAGAACTGTACCATATCCTGTGGAGTGCTAGAGCATGTTTTACAATGGCAAGATCATAGCTTTTCCAGGTCTACTCCTGAAATATATTCATTCAGCCTGTCAACCTCGACCATCAAATATTTGTAGCCATTGTGAAGGCTTTTTAAAACAATTGCACAAATCCAAGTAGTTAGGATATAAATCATACAACAACTACCTGTAAACTTGGTCATAGTTTAAGCCCATAATATTCATAACAGGAAAATAAAAGTGTCACAGCTATTTGTGAATGTTATCTTCAAAGGAGCCAAGACCTAAACAGCTTGTTTCCAAACACTTTCATCATAAACTAAGGATGAAAAGCCTATGACCTGAGAGCCAGTTGACTTTAGTTAATGTGACCTGTGACCATATGAAGTTTTCACATGCCTCTTGGGTAATTATGAGATCCCTGTTAATGTGTGACATGCCAAAGGCATTTAAGGAGTTTATGTGGCTTTCAAGAAGAGAAAAAGGTCTGCCTTTCCTACTAAAAGCCAAGTTTCAGAGTTAGTACACCTACTTCATTACCCCAAGAAACCTCCTTCTACACTATAAATAACACCATTTATAGGAGACTCAAGTTATAAAAGATTTTTCAAGAGTCGCAAATAATATCTATAATTACACCTAACACAGCCTTCATCAAGAGTCAAAGTATACCCAGTATACTGAGAGCATTGTCTCATCTCACCTTTGAAACACACACACCCTGCCTGAGGCATTTTAGGATAGTGAGTTTACTTCAACTAAGTTGCTAAGGAAAGAAAACTATCAAAGGCTCAGACAGACTAATGTAAAAACAGTACTACCCTTTGAGTGCATTTGCAACACCACTCTTGCAGGAAGTTTCACTGTGCTGCAACAAGCACCTACCATCAGATGTCATCATGAGACTGAGAAAGGCTAAGAGAAGATAGCATGCTTACCCAAGTCCTTTCTACATTACTATTATATATTTAACACAAATTATACTGATGACAAAGCAGAAAATTTTCCAAAATTAAAGTCCCATATCATGGAGACAAAGCCTTTACAGCTGTGAAAGATACTGTCTCCACAAGGCAGGTACATATTGCTGATGTCTGACTATAGCCCTCTGTCATGAATGACTGACATGATAAAACTATCAAGGTCACCTCAGCGTCCGCTGGCTTTTCAGTAAGTTCTGAAGACCTATGAGCCCCTCTTTCCTTTCAGACCAGTTGGAGCTGGCACAGTGATTCAGGACCTCAGCCACATCTTCCGTCTGCCGCAGGTAGTGTGGTATGCCCCCATTCCTGGAACCATAGGAGCGCTCCGAGCAAGCACTTGATGCATCGCTGTTAGCATCATCATCAGAGTACATCCCATAGGGTTCATATCTTCTTCTCACTGGCTTTTTCTGGAAAATGCAGAACTCAGTAAGCCATATATAATGACATCAATGCCAGATTAAAAAGATTTTATCTGTCATCACCAAACATAAGACTAATGCTATGGTTATAGTGACGTGTTTTAAAGACGTCACCGAGCACTGCCTGCTTACCTCTCACAGCAGAGCAAGACAGATCGCACTATTTCAATGAGACTGTTCAAGTGACTAAGGGGAGCAGGGCTTGCCTTCCCCAACATGAAAGTGAGATACTTATGCCCAGTGGAATTAGCTGCTGGTAATGATATCATACATTGTTTTACTGTGAATAATGGTCAGTTCCATTATTACAGATTCTATGATGATACAACCTCTACCTCAACAAAAACATAAAGATAAGGAAGAAAGAACTGAAAGAAGCTGTGCTGGCGTGGACAATCACTTTGATACGGATAACGAAGTGACCCTAGACATGCACTGGGATTTAGGAGATGACAATTTCTCTTTTCTTTGGGATGGGATTTTTCCAGAGGCTGCTAAAGGGAGCTGAGTACTCAAATCCCCCTCCTCTAGATAGCATGGCAGTAGAGGATCTGATTCCCTTAGGTACATCTCAGACTGGAGATTAGAAGGAAGTTCTTTACCCAGAGGGTGGTTAGGCACTGGAACCGGTTGCCCAGAGAGCTTGTGGATCCCTGCCAGTGTTCAAGACCAGGCTGGATGTGGCCCTGAGCAACCTCGTCTAGTGATTGGCATCCCTGCCCATGGCAGGGGGGTTGGAACTAGATGATCTTTAAGGTCCCTTCCAGCCTGGGCCATTCTATGACGATGTTTGACAACCTCGATCCCAATAGAATGGATATTAGAATAACCGTGGTAGCAAAACAAATTTTATGCTATACTGCAAAATAAGCTCTTAAATGAACTTTAACTGAACAGGATTGATAAGAGTATGTATCAGAAAGAGCTCATCTGTATACTAAAGTGTTTGCCACAGAACTTCCATTGTCTAGTCCTGCAGTTCTTGGACTTTTGAAGCCAGCAGAGTTTTGCTTCCACTAGGACTGCAGGATTGAAGCGTAGAAATTAACTCAAGTGCAGTATCAGGGGCATCAGCAACAGGGTGGGGAAAGTTGGAAAGTAGAAATAAAAAGTCAAGAAAGCACTAGTACCTTGCTCCTGGAGTCTCCTAACAGCTGTAGGCAGGAAAATATTGAAGGGTGGGAAAAAGCATAGAGAATTATGTCAGAAGCTTATGTAGGGTTTGGTTTTGCAACAAAAACAAATAGCAAATGTGTCTTAGCAAATTAAAAAAAAATATACAGTTTACGCAAAATAAAAGTGGGTATAACAATGCCTGACTTTATCTTCTAACTGTTGCACTACTCATATAGCCTACAATTTCCATGAGGGAGCTTGGAAGTGAGATTATCTGTTATTAAGTTTTTAAATGACAGAGAAATCTATAGAGGGCACCTCTTTGCTTACTTTTCAGAAATGCTGCTCTGCAAGATACCAGAGGTTTTGGTAATAATTTATTTCCTCACATATTAGTAGCATTTGATTTTAGAGTCTTGGCAAGACATTCTGTCAGGAAACCACTATCTACAGTACAGCACATTTAATCAACTTCACTTAACCAGGTTCTCTTTCAACCCACAGTTCTTACACCACTCTTTTTTGAAGGTTAGCTTCTTTTAAGACCCCCTGGCTGGCACCCCAAGCCTAAAGGCCTTACTTCATGTCAAGGTTTCCAACACCCTTTGAGCTCTTCTGACAGATGTGAGCACTGATTCCCAGAATAGACACCATGGGTTCGGGCCAAGTCTAGCTCTCAAACAGAAGCAGTGAATCCAACAAGAATTGTTCACAGGGAGTAGAGACCACAAAATGACCCACTGTGTTTTGTTTAAACTGAGTAGTTGGCTGAAGCCATCTTTGGAGTTCTTTTCATTTCCTACTACAGGGAAAAGAATACTTCTCTGAAAACAAGGCTGCTGGGTAAAAGCTGGGATCACATTACTCTCTAAAAGGAAGCCTTTAACAGAGTGTGTAAATTGGCTGTTGCGAGAAGACAACCAAGAGAAAAGAGCAAATTGGGGTGGTGGGGAAAAAAAGGGGGACAACAAGATCACATTGCATCCCCTGAAGTGATACAAATTCAGATTGACCAACCAAGTCAGCAGCACCACTTAGTTTCCAGCTAGACCTAAGGATTTCCCTTTTAGCTGTTCCATCCTTTAAGATTTTAACATTTCAGTATATGTTATTTAGTTTAAAAGAGTGGAATATTTAAAAGTGAATTCTAAGTCTAGCTGAAGATTAAGTGATGCTGAATGAGATCTCAGTGATCAGCAGCAAACTGAAATGCTGATCTCCTTCCTCAAGAAACCGGTATTCAGCAACTGCTCAGAGATACAGCCTGATTTCATTTACACAGGCAAACCATCAGCAATAATTATGTCCTCAACTGCTCTGGTGGCAAATTTGAGGTGCTGAGAGCAAAAACAGGCTTACAGGCTGTTTTATTTGGTAATGAAAATGCCCACAAATGAGTGAGCCCACTAAATGCAACAGTGTCATCTCTTACATGCTGCCACACCTTTATATTACTTATAAATACTTGTTTTTAATGGAAAGGTAGATTTTGTATAAAGTTACTTTTCTGTAGCAGTACTGTAATAATCACCTAGAAATGGACATCAGCTGGGTGATAATAAAACATAAAAAGGAAAATGTTAGCCATCCTTAGGGGAAGTGAACTAGGAAATGGAGAAAGGACACCTATCACAAACTGGGGACATCATTCATCCTCCATAAAGAGAGATTTGAGATGTTTGTCTCAAGATACAGGAGGAAATTCCCCCCTCGGCTCAGGTCTAGAGCTGGAGAAGACCCAAGGTACACTGATACCCAGCTAATGCTGTACAATAATTGTTCCTAATAATTGTTGTACAGTAATTGCCTCTGCATATGCTCTCTCACCCAAATACTCAAGATAAATCCAAAGGCTCATTTTAACACTTGTCTTCCGAAGAGCAGAAAGCATAGTCCGGTTTCTAGCTGAGAAGTCTTATACTAAGGCAAGATTATACTGGACAGTAAGTTTTTTTTAAATAACAATAAATTTACTTGGAAATGCACTGAAAGTTAGAAAAGCACTAGCAGCAAACTAGACAAATATACTTCATTTAACTACATGAGATGGTACCGATTACAGGCAAGCCAAGTCATGAGATGAACCAAGTATCTAGCCAGGTGCAAATAACAGGGCAGGAACTTATGAAATTCTCAGTTCTTGTTGAAATCTGATCAGGAATCAACACTGACAGAGAACACTGAGTTTTGACAAAGTCTTCATGCAGGTAATTGAATTGATGGAAATTCCTGACCCTACAAGTTCCAAGCATCCCCAGTGCCGTGTACATCCTCTGACAGCCAAGCAAAAGACAAACACCTGATCCAACCCATCCCACCACAGCAGTCTGTTTGATATCAACTGTGGAGAACTAACATGGAATAAGGAAACAAATACTGTTGCCAATTTACCCAAGGACAAAACAGCAAAAGGTAACTAATTCTACAGCATCAGACACTGGCACAATCAGAACAAAGCTATTTAGAAAGAGGAGATTGTACGTACAGGTAACTTCAAGCCACTTTCTCGTGTCGGAAGCATTTTGTATTTTCCCTCTTACCAGTGCATCAGCCACAGCAGCTTCCAGATCTGTGCTTGTGCTCAGGACTCGCATGGCATTCACAGATGCAGGCATCCTGCCTGGCTGTCCGAGTCCAAACCGGTCTGCACAAAAGACAACATTGAAAGGGATTGTTAAATGAATTCACATTCACTTGGAATCCTAATCAGGTGCCCAAGCAGCTCTCCCTACGGGCTCTGGGAACTCGCAGTGCTTTTCCATTTAAGACTTTTATCCACAGCTCTAAAGAGTCTGCCTCTAGAGTAAGAAACAAACTATTGTTTGTTAGGCCCCAGAGACAATTTTGGATCCTCAGGGCAACACTTTATTACTACTTTTTTTTTTTTTTTAAAGCTGGGAAGTAAGCTATCTGTTTTGTGTTTCTTTTTTGACAGAAGTGGTTTCAAAGTTTTATTTTAATGCCAGTCCCAGTCTGGCGCTCTCAGAAATCAAGAGAAAACTTCTCATTAACTTCAGAGAGACAGAATCGAGCCCAGTGTTAGAACAGTGTTAACAGCCAAGCTCTCATCCATCCTACAGCTTTTACTTAGACAAGGATGCAGAACCAGATTAGCCTATTTTACATCTCAAGGCTTGATTAACCAGTAGAATATCCCCTACGCCCCACAGTATTAAAGCAAGGTCTATTACTTGCTTGTAAAGTGACTCCAATTTTTATTACTGTTCTTGAGAAACAATTTAAATGCCATTTAACAGCTCTTTAATATATATCAAAATTGATTTGATCAAACAATATCATGTTTCTCCCTTTGAATTCAATGGCAAAGCTCTCAATGGCATCCAGAGCAACAGGATTGAATCTGAAACTAATTAGTTGACTTCATTATTTGCCTAGTCTACCAAAAAATCTACTGAAACTATTTTCTTTTGGCAAAGGCTAAATTCAGAAAAGCATATTAGCAGGGATATGACAGAATCAGTGACTTGAGTGTCATAGGCCAGGCTCTGGTAGCATAGTCCTAGATAGGGATAGATCAGTTACCATATTACTGTGATCATGCCTCTGGTCCATAAGCAGAAGGAGATTGGTTTTGGCATTCCAAGTTTTTATTTCCATGTGGGCTTGTCTTTACTTAAGAAGGATTGGGAGCATCCTTCCTGGGACACAGGCACCCACACGTGCCAGTAAGAGTTCTGCCAGTAAATTCAGTGGTGCAGAATCAAGCTGCATGAACCTATTTAATAGACCTTCAGCTGATCCACACTGGAGCAAGCCAAGCAGCAAGAGAGGGATCAAGTCTTTTATTAGTTTATCTATACTTCATTTAACCCAGGAAAAATACTGTCTATCAAAATGTACAGCTATATTGTGTATTTCCACAAAACTGAAGCCAAACATGATATTCAGCAGCTTACTCTATTTTGAGGGGGAAAACACTGCACTCATCACAGAACTTCATTGCTTTTTTTTTTAAAAAGCTACTGCACTGAAATATCTTTTAAGGAATTAGCTCACACTGACATGCATAATTTAAATCAAGAGATTGAAGTTTGCCAATCCACTGTCCTAATTCCAAAGCTTTACCCAAGTTAATCGGACATTAAGCTACTGAGGGGAAATAGGGAAGATTTTTTTAAATCTGAAGTGTTTTGAGGAAAAAAAAGCCACCCTGAAGACTAACTTATTTCTATCAAAAATAACTCTTTCTGAGAGCTATATACCCAGACAAGACAGTTCTGATTTACAACAAAAGCACATTTTCTACAAAACACAATATGAGGGGAAAAACAAAAACAAAACTTATCAGAACTACTGCCAAAAAAGTAATCAAATCATGACATTTAACAAAGAAATAAAAAGCTGTATGTTATTACTATTCCCTTTTTTAATGCACTTGAGTTGAAGAATCATTTCAAATATTTAGATAAAACAGTACTTCATTCCTAATATGGACATATCTGTACACTCTTAACAGAAGCACAGAGAAAACGATAATGTACTAGGTCTGATTGAAACTGAATTCACTACTACAGAGATATGCACTACAAAGATGTAGAGAAGACGGGTATTTTCCTAAAGGTAAATGTTATCTGTGGCAGCATAAGGGCTGTAAATGTTGAGACAATTTCTGGACTCAGTTTTACATTTAAACCCAACTCAATGACATTACAAATGTGTTACTGAGATCAGAATTTGGCTTTAACTTTTAAAATAACATAGCATCCAAAAACACCATTGTCATTTGTTTTCATGTAAATTTAGTATATTACATTAGAAAAGGGAAGATAGTTTGTCTTTTTAAAATGAAGAACAGAATGACAAAGTAATCCAGTTGTAGATCAGTTTAAATACCCAGTGTAAAGAAACAAAACCGAGCTTTTTGTAACAAATAAGTGCAGTGTGGTCTGCTGTCTTTTCTCTGTCTCCATGGCTATCAGGAATTTTATGAAATACTTCTTTCAGTGACCTTCAATTCACAGCACCCAAGTCACTCTGGGCTTATCCTCAGGATACTGCTGCCATGCCTGAATGCAGAAGACCTTCAGAAAAAACTCAGAGTATCTCTAACATAGGACTAGGAATCCCTTTGGCTCCAGGAATAACCAGTGCAGGCAAGTGCAATGTTACCAGGCATGAAATAAGTAGAGTATGCTCTGGCCACACTTCCTGGTCTCCCTGGGCTAGATTCACTATACTTGGTATAAACTTGGTGAAAATTCCCAATCACCATTTTTGGCCTGATTTTGCCACTTTTTGTGAGATTTTGGCTTTCTTTAGAACACAGATAACCACACAGAATTTGATTAGGCTTTGTACCAAACCACAGGAGCCAAGCATGAAGTGACGATCACAGAAAGTTGAATGCAAAAACAAAACTTAAATCTGTATTACAATTGAGGTATTTTAAAACTTTTCAATTATTTTTGTTCAATAAAGTAGCTTGCATCATTTCTGCCAAGTAACCTAGTAAGGGAAATGTTTTGAGAGTTTTAGCCAAGTGTCAGTTGTTTAACTAGACGTACAAGAAAATCTCCCTGAAGGGACTTAAATAACTTTTAGTATCACTAATTTCTTACACAATTTTAGCCTCTAAGTAAACACTGAAGCCCTTATCTTCTACACCATCTTTGTCCCCACACAGTTAACTCTCTATTGCGCCAAAGCTAGCAGCCCTCATTCAACTCTTTTTAAGGCTCCCAGGGAAATATCCTGATTTCAAAGGGAGTTACACATTTTCCACAACTGTGAATCCACAGGGGTGGGGAAGAAGCAGCTGGAACCTGCAAATTTTTCTCATTACAAATAAGCACTAGTCTCCTGATGTAAAGCCCTGTGAAATTAAGGGAATCATTTTTTCAACAACTTTCATGTACTTTGGACAAGGCCTTCAGAATTATAATGCTCCAAAGTTCATTTTGAAAGCTCATTAGGTGCCTTAATTATTCCTTCTCTTCTGTATTTTGGAGAGGATCCCACAAAGAGATTTCATTAATCTCTTTGTCCAGATATTATGGACACAAGAGTCCATAATATTTAGTTATAAAGGGAATAAAACCCACCGGGATCCAGTCCTAGGCACTGGGAACTGCTAAACTGCTAGAGGAAATATAAACAAGTTGCAAGTACTCTGCATCAGTCAAGATATAGCCCGTACTGTGCAACTGCTCCAATTTACGGGAGAATTGAGAAAGCCCTGGATCACCCTTTGCTTAAACACTGTTCACAACATTCCTAAAATATATAACATGTAAAACATCCAATAAACAAACTCAAAACAAAAAGCCATGTTGAACAAAAACACAACAGAAAGCCCCCAGAGGTGAGAAGCACATGCCAAGTGCTGGCTGATGCACATGATAGCAAATGTTAAGATGGTGTAAAACAAGACTACGTATAAGAAGCGGATTCATGCAGTTAGCACTTGTTCACCTGACTGCCCAACAGAATCAGCAGTGGAGAGAGCACTAGTGGACCTGGAATGACGTCGAGAAGCTGCAAGTAGAAGGAATGGCAACACCCACAGGATTAACACACATTTAACCCACGACAGAAAATGCCACAGTCCAAAGGGGATGCGTGTGACCGCTATCGGCAAAGGTGTTTCATAGTGACAGGGAAATGACGCTGTATATGAATGCATAACAGATACAGTGCAAGCCCCACAGCGACGTCTCCAATTGTAGTTTCCCTCCCTTCATCCCATGACTGTCAACATGATGCATGATAAAACTCATTTGTAACAGTCCCAAACCCAGAGCAGTTCAGCAAAAAAACCCAGTGCACATCAGTCATGTTCCAGACCCACAGATCTGGATGATAGCCATCATGAGAACATGAAGCACATAACTACAGAGCAGGATTTAGATGTGTCAGATCTAAACCCCAAAGTAAAGCCATGATGAATGGTTAGGAATTGTGCTTGCAGGTATTTTAACACAACATTCTAGCCTATGCATAAAACCCCAGCGTTAACAAAGAGAATGAGTAACCACAAAGTAGAAAGAGTCATACAGGGAGGTCAGCCAACCACTGCCTATAGGTCTTCGGGTTGGATGTCTTTTCCAAGTACACACATATCATAGCTGTTGCTACCAGCAAGAGTCTCTTGCTTTTAACAAATTTTGCATACATGTTTCTTGAATCTCAGTATGTACATGCACACATAATCTGAATATGCACATCACACATCTATCCAGAATCACCACCACATGTATACAGTTTGTTAAGAGCAATGGAGTGTGCACAGTAGCAGAAGAGCTGAAGCCAGATACATCTCCCACTTCAATACCCAGTTGTCAGCAGTGCATCAGTTACAAAATGCCTTTGGAGAGATTTTCAGTTCTTGGATTCAGCATAAAAAATGGAAAGCTGGTCCAGTCATTTCCAAATTACAGAAATTTTGTTTTTCTAAAGAGGTTTTCCCTATGTCTAGTAATGACACGCTCACCTAGCTCAAGGCAACTGAACCAAGAAACTGATTGCTCATTTGAGCAATTCATCACCACAGAGTCACTGAAGGCCTTGTTGCTTTAACATCATTACTAGTACTGTCAAGAAACTAAAAAAATAAAGCAGCATCACCTTCTAATACAAATAGGCTTTGTCAATTATGCATATACACGTGCAGTAGAAAAACTCTAAGTCTTGTAAATTTAAGCCAAAGCATTCATTAACTTAAAAAGTAATACTATAAAAATAGAAATCAGCAAGGTGAAAAATTAAATTTATGGGTTTTTTCCCCAGCTGTGAGAGGTTGATTAAAAATTATGACAAATATGCAATGTGGTCTTTAACTATGGAGAACACAGGCATTTATTCAACAGAACAATCCTACTACTATTTTAAGCAACTCATGAAATATTTGCAGGGTCAGTGCAGGATTATGGACTGAACCTCACAATTAAGATCCTGAGCTCACAGCTGCATTCTCCCAAGCCATCCACCGTGCCCCTGTGGGCCTCACTGCAAGATCAAGGCCCATGAAGAAACCGTATAAACAAAAACTTTAAAAAGCCATCACATCTCTGCAAGGAGGCTGCGTGCAGAGTGACTCTGAACTGGTGTTTCCTAACTTAAGAGGCAAGATACTTGGTGCACAGACATGCATACCTGCACAGCAGCCCCAGAACAAAGCACAGCAATTTGCAAGCTCAGGATGTCAGTGCTGACATTGACCATAATGCTGTTAAATTCAACAATCCTGTCGTTTACATATAGCTAGCTTAAGTAAAATTCAATAACATACAAGTTAATCTTTTTGAGTAAAAATAGATCATGCAGAGTACGATTATATTATCTTAGCATTAATATAATTGGGTTCTAGAAATACTGTAATGGAATTGCTTTGGCTTAAATTGATATATCAATTTCTTTCAGATAAATTACACACTACATAATTAACAAGTTTATGAACATGTTCCAGCTTAAAGCATTTCAATGAAAACACAAGAAAAAAGACAACAGAATAACAATTATAATGGGTTACTATTACACTGATAACTTCTTCCTCACAGTACATCAGTGACTTGACAACAATGTATTTCTAGAAATGCATGATTAAATATCACAAGCTAAAAATAAAATGACTCTCTTCCCACAATTAAGTTTGTTACAAACAGTGTAAGAGACATCTGTAAGGGAAATTGCATAGTCAGTGGACAAGTCAGACTCTGTAGTGGTGGTAGTGCACAGAACATACATCAGTTGTGATTCTGGTACACTGCATTTTTTTTTCAGAACAAGGGCTCAAGACAGTATTTCAATTAATATATTTTCAATCAAATTAACAAAACACGGGACAATGGCATAGAACACTGAAAAATTAACCCTGAAATCCAGCCTTCTTATACACTATGGCTGGAGAAAAAAAGCTTCATCCAAAAGTGAAGCTAGGAAGGTTACTATAAAACAAGCTATAGCTGCTTATCTATTATCCCTCTATAGCTCTGTTATCAAATCAGCTTCATTTAATCAACAAAGGGTTCATCTATTTATCTTGAAGAGCTACAAAGCAAGTTCTGAAAACTTCCATTTTTCACCAAAAATGGAAATACTACAGAAAATGCCAATAAATTTATACCTCAATATAGCTCAAAATAATGAAGTTTTGAACCCCAAAGCCTCTCTAACATTATCTTGAAGATCCCACTCTACACCATTGAAATCAATGGGTTTTTTTGCAAATTATTTCATATAGATGAAGACAACCAACCTCTGCACTGATAGCTAAATCAAAGACAATAGCTAGGTCAGTTTAAAGTACAGTACATTAATCAAGTATGAGAACCAAATTTTGCCCATCTGTCTACATTTTTTATAACCTTTTTTCAGTATTGGATTAACATTGCAGAATTGAGCCCAAAACAGTATGTTCCACTTGCACATTATGTCATATACCTGTATTTTGTCACTATGTACAAAATAGATCCTCTAATACCATTTCTCAGCTTTGATGAAATTTCCAAGAATTTTTCTCACTTTTAGTATCACATGCACAGCTATGAAACTACTTCATAAATGAAGAGGGTCTAGAGATGAACTGTATTTTGTATCTAAAATGACAAATCTTTCATACAACAAGTAATGTATTTGATTGAATATATGATATGGTATTTGATCAGAAACATTAACTATCTTACTGTTTTCAGCATTCTGCAGAAAAACTTCTGCATGTGGAAAGTGTAATCAGATTTTCTATTTGTACTGTACACTTCAGCTGCATGTTAACGATGCTCCTCTAAAACCTCAGCCTTTCCAGGATTTTAGGCTGCTTGAAAAAGTTTCCTTACAAAATGACATGTGCAACTTGTTAACTGATGATTGACAATGTCTGTAAAACCTCTACCAAAGAGATTTTCTGTCTCTATTGGAGGATTTAGTACAGAAATGATATACTATTACTTTATCTAGCTGTAAGAAAACCAGACTGCAAATAATTAGACACTCAACAATGGACTAAGATGCTACTGACTACAGTGACCCAGAAAATAAGGGCTTGCTTTCCTGTAGATTTCCATCAGTGCTGTAAAATGAAGCAGCAGCCCCATACAAGTTGATTTAATGAAAGTAAAAATTATAAAAGTTCAAACTAAACTATTTTCCTGCTAACAGTGAAATGCTGAGAACCAGAATTGAAGCATGCAGTAGCAAACAGAAGGAAAGAGGGTTGGAAACAGGAAGTGTGTCAGGAATCCAACAGAGTATAGGAAAGAAGCTCATTCTACCTGGCAGTGTCTTGAAAGGGTGGTCAGAACAAGGGAAAAGGAAAAAAAAATACTGATCCTTAAAGCTCCAATGCCTACATGTACTCACCAAGTGGAGGAAAGCCCCGAGCAGGACTTGTATCTCGACTGCTCTCTCGGCTGGTATCACGGCTGCACCCCTGACTCATGCTGGGTCGGGGGATACGACTGCTCCGTGCTAGCATGCAGCATGGAGAGTTTCAGAGAAGGTGAACAAGTTTAATGAGGACAGAAAGCTCAAAGTCAAGTCACATTTCTGTTAGTTACGGTAATTATTACATTAGTAATTATAATTTGCAGCAGCCTGCTCAGGCTCTTTACAAACCAACTACCTTACAAGCTGAGTTGTGTTTGTGATGTGAGATTTCAGCAGCAATAAATGTCTGCTTGCCAGTCTGCTTTTTTTCTTAAGCAATCCAAGTTTTGTTATTCAAGTAGGGCAGGAATCTTCAATTATTTAGGGGAGCTCTACTGTTACAAAACATGCAAAACAGATGAGGTTGAAAGAAACCCTTCTGGAATGTTTTTTTCTTAATTATAACATAACATCCTTCTGGAACAAAACAGCGAGTCAAAGCAGTTACAGTATCAATATGCTATTTTTACATAGATTTGCCTTTCACAAGAATAATTTTGCCTTGAACAAATATTCTAAGGGAAAAGGGTGTATTGTACAGGCTTGCAGAGATATTTTCCTCCAACAAAAGATACTGGGAAAAAGTATTTCGAATTTGAATACCCAAAAGACACGTTAAAAAGTTTGAATTTTAGGAAAGCAGCAGCTTCAGATCTGTAACAGAAGCAGTAATAACTCCAGCTCCTCAAACAGCTCTAAAACCTTCTATTTATGGTTTTACGTGCACACAGACTGAGATACATGCACACTTAAGGGGAGCTTTAAACCATATTCTTTGACAAAACCCTGTATCAACAAGATTCTTATCTTTAGCAGAGGTTAATTTCCCACAGCCTAACAAGGGTCCTGCCTATCACCTGTGACAGGAACTCATCATCCGCACACTCTTTCTTTGGTGCTAAATGCAAAGCAGAAGACAGAAGATTAAGCTGCTTTCATAAGAAAAAGCAATCCCACTGACTTTAGCTGAAGTTTTGTCCAAGTAAGAGAAACGGAGGTAGCCCCTTAGAAGATTGCTTAACATCAGGTTATCTGAAATTTACAGTTTTATAACATGAGCATTTTAGATATTTAAAACTGGATTATTGCTCTGCAAATTGTGTCATTTCGATGTGAAAGATTATTGCAGAAAGTTAGTTAATAAGCTTTATGCCTGGTAGAGAATATACTGTTTTATATACGAGGTTTTGAACCCCAAAGCCTCTCTAACATTATCCTTAGGTAAAAGGATAGCTGTTGTCATGAGTTAACCTTGAAGAATTTAATGACTAAAGAAGGATTTCCACCGCTGTTTTGAAAAGACAGTAGCATATTTTTAAAGAAAAGCCTTTAAGAAATTCTCTCATACACAGAGCAAAATCTGATCTACCATCTTTGATGACAATACAGCAGAGGCACATATGCATAACATGAACCTGCTTTATACTAATACTTCAACAGCATCTTCATATTTATAAGAATAGTGCCCTTCGCATGCTTCAGAATATATATATATATTCTTATAAATCTATTGGTTTGTGTACAGAACTTAAAATGCCTAGACTCAAACTAATGAAGTTTCCCTACAGTGCTGCTTGGGGCTCATACACATTGTGCGTATTAGTATCCTTTCAAGCAAATAGTACAGAACAGAATAGAAACCTTCATATTTAGGCTTTAAAATTCAAATATAATCTACTGCCAGATTCTTGGTTTGTTAAATCTCTCCCTGTTTTGCAAAACCAAGCTTATCTCTCAGAATTAATGGTTCTGATGGTTGACCTTTGATGTCAGACAATACAAGATGAGATATTGACCAAGTTGATTAGATTATAATGTCAAACTTCTGAGTGAGTTAGATGGTCTTGTATTAAAGATAGACTAAATTACATGGACTGGATGAAATTAGGATCCATGGGTACAATAATCCAACCTCAGATGTACAAGGAATAAAGCTGACAGGTGAACTACAAGTGAAAGTAAAAAGCCTTCTACACAAACACTTGCTTGAAATTGAGGATGATTCTCTAGTAGCAAACTTCTCATTCTTGGGTCTCATGCTTGTATGTTAATAATGGCAGCCTTCACATCACATTTACACAAACAGTCATTTAATTAGGGAAAATCTGTTGATCTTTTCTACAATAAAAAACTCTACTAAAACCAGCAAAGGTTCTTCAGAGAGGGAGAGACATCAATTGTTAAAGCAAATTAATGGATGCCCACAGAACATTCTTTATCCATAACAGCTAACAGCAGCAGCATGAAGTATGAAGGAACGCACTTTCAACTGCATGAGAACAGACTAGTAGGACAATGCCACAGATAAAGCATAATACTGACTGCACAGAGCACTCCAAACCAAACACTCTGTACTTCATGACTAAAGGTCAAACAAAACACTTGCATGTTACTGAATTAAAAAAAAAAAGGCACAAAAGCAAGGGAAAAAAGAGCAGATTGAAAAGAACAGAATGATGATTCTGTTTTGGACTCCCAGGCACCTGCTTCACATTTTTACTGCTGCGTTGTGTACGGGAAATTGGATATCAGCTGCTCAGAGTATTTTCTTTGGGCACTGCCAGTAAGCAGTAACGAGCAGCAGTGTTGTCACTTAGATGAGTCTCTTACAACTGTCACAGTCTGTCTTTGCACTGCAGGCAGCAAAGGCAAAGCAGCCAGACATAAGTCTCAATGTCAGAGTTCCCAATCCCCAAAAGTTAGACAGAAATTAAATAAATGAGTAGCAAAATTGATTTAAAGGAGTATGCAGGATAAAAACAGAGAATATGCCCACAGACAGCTCTGAGCTAAGAACCTAAGACAGGACAAAGGTGGGTTGTTTTCAGTAAAATCCCAACTTTCTAGATGTGTCCTCACATCTATGTTTTACCAATTTCATTTCAAAATTCAGAGCAGCTGGATACAGTTCACACCATAATTATAACATACTATTAGGCTGCCTTACACCAGTGGAACCCAACAGGTGCAAATATAACCAGCAGGTCTTGATAGTATCCCTGCTTACCAATCTACCACTTGGAAGAAACCTGTATTTCATTAGGGTGTGAATTTTCATGATTCTTAAGTGGGGACTGAAAATGAGAAAACACATCCTTTACATCAATACAAACATTTTAAAGAGCCTATAAATGCTGCCAAAACAGTCCAGGGTAAACTCTGCAGTGGGGCACTCCCAGTAGAGGCAAGCCAAGAACTGCCTTCAACTTTCCAATAAACACACACAGCACAACCCCAACAGAAGACTGCTGCAGCAAAAAGAATTATAGCCAGCTATGCCTGCTCCACTCTTTGGAGAGTGACAATTTCAAATCTCTCACTCTTTTCAGAGCCAACTCTGGTGCTCAGCAGATCATGTGACAAACAGAATTATCTTCAAGCAAATAAACTTGCAATACATGGGAAATGGACATCATCCTTTTTGAGATTATCTCCTTCAAATGAGCCAAATAAAGGTTGAGATTAAGTGGACTATACTCTTACTTCCCCAACAATCACCACTAGTAAATCTCTACTGAGCAGATACCAAAGGCAAGTTTAAAATTGAGAACCACCATGGAGCAGAGCCATATAGGTGATTCCGCAGGGCTTCAGCATGCCAAATATGCCTCATTGTCCTGCCTCTTGGAAAACAATGTGCTACTTCAAGGTTTCCAGTACTCAAAATAAACATATTTCATGGATGCATACTTCATGGTCACCATGGGAATCTAAGCTAGCAGCACCAAGGTACTGATGCTAATGTGCATCCACATGCAAAGGCTCTACTAGCTTGCTACTGCCCCAGAAGGGTCTGAAAAAGCTCTAGCGGATGGTTCCTGTATAAAGCCCAACTGCACACAAAGAGCCACGCTCTGTGTGCATAATCTTGCTCACAAAGCACTGGTCCAGCTGCAACTCCCAGTCACCCCTGCCAAAACTACACAAATCAATGGATGAGTTATGAACAGGAGCCTGGAATTACCTATTTTTAACCATCTGATCTGTGTGATGATTCAGCATCCATTACAGTGCAATGTGACCACAGACTTAAAGAGATGTTTCAGTCCATGGAACAAGGACGTGCAATAAATATATAAATAAGCCCACAAAGTGTCAAGTATTGCACATACATTTGGAATCTTCTTGAATCAGACTCTGAAAAAGTCTACCAACATTTAAAATCAAGGTGAGTGGGAGTCTATTTAATGAAATGAACAAATGAAAAATATGTCAAGGAAAGATAGGGACTGAAGCAACACAATAAGAAAGCATAAAATACTGTTAGCTACTATGTTATAAAGTAATAAATACAATGGAATAATGGTATCAAGTTGACAGCCCAAAAGCTGTCTCCATCCAAGCCAATATTACCAAATTAAGATGCAATAAACACACAGATTTTCTGCAACTGAGTAGTAAAGGCAACACAAGTGACAGACTCTCCTGTTCCCATAAGAGCCCAGAAGAACAGGCTGTGGCCATCAACCTGGGTGCGGGTGGGTGGAAGCCACACATCTGACAGGTCTGTCGAAGCTCTCTCCCACTCTCAAAGAACAAGCACTTGAATGTGTTCACAGCGAGAACATCAAAGCATTGAGATACAAATTAATAAGTTACACTTCCAAAAGAATTGAAGGCTCCTGTAATACACCTGAAAGCAGGCAACCCAAGAGTGAGGATTTTACACAAGGCAATTTCACTTCAGATGCTTGAGACTGCTTGAAATCAGACCACAAAACATGATCAGCTTAAGCATGTGTGATGGTACTATCCATCATTCTTTGCTTCTTCCTAAAAACCAATGTTCTTCCGCAGAGTGACAGCAGAAAAATTACTTCTAACATCTGGGAGGCACTTTACCTTTTAAAAGCAATGAACACAAAAGCACAACATATTCATACAGAGGTCATAAAATAGATCAGACATGAGAAGAACACTGAATTTGGAAAAGTAATCATAAGGAACATGCAATATTGTTTATGAATCATAACAGCATATGCACAAAGGTGCTTTAAATTCATTTCATTACACCTGAAGAATGAAGATACTTCTCTGTTAACATACTCTAAATAGAAAGGTAGCTTAAACGTAAAATACAATTGCTAAGGCAACAGTTAAAACTTCAACTGACAACAGCAGGGCTATAATTTCAATTGATTTCAATCTGCTTGTAAATTCTTTGGAGATATAATTTAGCATCAGTATTATTTGAAGTAGTTCTTCCTCTCCATAAGCTTCAGACTTATGAAAATATTTCCAGTTAAAATAATGAAAATATTTACTTGTTTCAGACAGCATATTGAATACCTTTTCACCTCAACTGAGATACATAGAAGATAATATATAATGATGCTTACTCACCTGGCTTTAAAAACTAAAAACTACAGAGTATTTACATAACAGCCACTGAGACAAAAACATTAGAAGCAGAACAATAAAAGCACAAGCCTCAAATACCATCTAAGAAAGGGGCTGCAAGATATTAAGGATAAGAGAAGCAAACCATTTAAGTTGCAAAATTTCTAAAATAACCCAAAAAGGTGCTTTTTGCCCTTGATTCCAAGTGACTGTAAAGATTGCTTAACTCAAGGAGTAAGATGCTGATGCCAAATGAGGTATTTTTGCTGTGATGGTTACTTACGACAACTGTTTGCTGCCTGATCTCATAACATCACTCATGTTAATCTTCAAACAGAAAGCATCTCATGACATCTTTAAGCCTACTTTGAAACTATAGCTTAACCTGGGAAATGAAAATTACTCTCCTACAAAGCACAATCACATTAACTTGCCAGCTGGAAAACTCAGAAGAACAAAAATAACAAACAACACCCTAGTCAACAGGAGAGTCCCTCCTTTGAGCACACTGGTCAGCATGCCATTGTAGTGACCATTCTTACCTAGTCCAATTCTGCTAGGGCTTGTCTCTCGACTGCATCCCTGGCTCCGAGGGATCTTGCTGCGCTTCTCTGCAGATGATGGCACCTGCTGGACTCTGGATGTTCCACTGCTCAGGCCACCATATGCACTTCCTAACAGCTTACCCGGAGAACTAGACCGGCTACCAGCTAGAAGAGAATGAGAAATAAAGAAAAAACACAATCAAAATTTGCCCTCAAGATTTTAAATACTCTGACAGCAAAACTGGAACACAATAAACTTTATTTAAGAATTTGATCCAAATCACTTTGAAAATTAATGCGAGTATTCCCCATGGGCTTTCAAGGAAGACTGAGAAAAGCCCATGGATAAATGGGCTTAGAGTTGGGATTATTCAGTCTGGAGAAGAGAAGGCTCCGAGGAGACCTTACTGCAGCCTTCAAGTACCTGCAGGGGGCTACAAGAGGGCAGGGGAAGGACTCTTTTAGGATGTCAAGTAGCAACAGGACTCGGGGGAATGGACACAAGCTTGAGGAAGGGAGATTTAGGTTGGATATTAGGAAGAAGTTCTTCCCCATGAGGGTGGTGACACACTGGCCAGATTGCCCAGAGACGTGGTGGCAGCCCCATCCCTGGCAGTTTTGAAGGCCAGGCTGGCTGGGGCTGTGAGCAAGCTGGTCTAGTGGGAGGTGTCCCTGCCCATGGCAGGGGGGTTGGAACTAGATGATCTTTAAGGTCCCTTCCAACCCTGACAATTCTATGATAATAAATATTGGCAGCAGCAATCCTGCCTATACAAATCGTGTTCCCGGATGGGATCAAGATCAAAGCAGACACTGATATGTACAAACACTTGAACTGGCTCTATGTAAGGTTGTGGAAGTGCCAGGAGCAGCCTTGCTGCAGCAGCATGGAATTCACACGCTGCTTCATCTCCTCACAAAGCAACACAACTTAGCCTGTGTGGAAAGCTGCACTGCAGCATGCTGGTTTCTGGCACAAGTAACTTGCTGCAAAGCAGCTCAGGCCTCTTCTCCTTAGTAACTAATGACAGAAGCAGAGGGAATGGTCTGAAGTTGAGACAGAGTGGGGTTAGATTGAATATTAGGAAGAAATTCTTTACAGAAGGAGTGGTGAGACACTGGAACAGCCTTCCCAGGGAGATGGTTGAGTCACCATCCCTGGAGGTGTTTAAGAAACATATAGATATGGTGCTCCAGGACATGCTCTAGTGAGGGCAGGGTTTGTTTGGGTTTTTTTTTTGGTTTGGGGGGGTTTTTTGTTGGGGTTTTTTTTGGACTCTGTGATCTGAGAGGTCATTTTCAGCCATGAATGTTCTGTGATTCTGTGATTAATGCTACACTGCAGTGGCAATATTACTTTCCTGCATTAATTCAGTGAAGGAAAATTAAATACCATTTAACAGTGGTAGATAAACATGATAAAGGGTAAACCAAGTGACTCTGTCACTTTTCCAGAGATGCTGGCATACTTGGGTCTGATTGTTTAAACCTAAGCTATTTACTTATTTTTCAGCCGGATATAACTTTTAGCAAGTTGAGCAGCTGATCTGTTTTATTTCTCCTTGTCTGATTAGTCCATGGCAAGTTTACATCTCTTTCAAGCCACATCACCTGCAAGACAGTCTACTAACCAAGATTCATTTACCTATTTAAACTCCAGCTGCAGTAGATACTTCTATCTTAAATAGTGTTCCCATCTAACTCAAGGGGCTGAATAATACTTTTTTTTCCCTGTGCATCTTCATTTGGCAAGTTGTTTGAAATTATATAATACTAGCTTAAAGGTAATCATAAAGAACTGTGAGAGTAATAGATCCCCAAGGTTTTTTTGCATCTCAAGTCACTGAAAATTTGCTGCTGATATTACCATTCCTGACATTCCTTTTCTTTGCTAAAACAGCCAGGAAAAGTATATTTGAAACAGCTGCAAGAACATACTTGGGCAAGCTCACATTCTGAACCAATATTCATGTTGGTTTCTTTCTGAAAAAAAAATTTCATTTCCAGATAGTATTACAGCTAGCAAGAGTTAAAAGATTGTTCTTCTATCTTAATTTAAGGCAATATGCAATTCTATTAATCTCACTGACAATACCATAACACATGTACTATTTTTATTTACTCGCCTCTTCCAATTTCTTGGCCAAAGCCATTCTGAATCAATCAAATCACACACTCCAATACACTGTATGTGGTGCTGGCTCCACACACACACACATATCCTAGCCCCCACTCCTCTCCTGAAAGGTGAGAATACTTGTGACAGATCCCAGTCTTACACACAGCATCCACACTTTAAAAACCAATGCTCCTCTCAGTTACACTGCTGCAATCTCACTGATGTCAGCAGGGTTGCACTTGAAGCAACTGGAAGAACAATTTAGCACCTGGGGTTTAAGCTGCAGCAATGAGCCAGCTTCAATATGCAGAAGGGGATGCTTACCATGTATGATTACTATGAGAAAGCAAAATCATTTGCCGTACACATTTGGATTTATGACACTAAGATAGTGTTTTTTAAGTCTTGGTTAGGAGAAAGTGAGGGAAGCTAAAAGCTTAGCAGTAAAAAATGTGAAGGAAATAACATGAAAAAGCAAGAAAGGGAAAAATGTTTCTTACCACCAGCAGGATTAGCTGATCTGGATCCTTGATTATGAGGGCAGACCAAAGGACAGGCAAAAAGTGGATTAAAAGACAGCAAGACAATACAGTGGTTCAGCATGCCATTTATGCTATACACAGTATAGACAGATTTGTTTACAAACATGTCACTCCTAAAGCCTCTGCAGAACACAGTGAGTTAAGGTGCAGATGCAATGAAATTTCCCAGGGTTGATCAGCTTCTTGGCTAAATGTCAATCAAGTTCTGCCCTAAATGACATCCCCATCCCAGTCTGCAAAATAGCAACAGGGTTATCCACTGTGTGGGCATGGAGGACTCGGTCCATGTAATATTTGAGTTCATAAGTTATTTCATGTAATGTTTGGCTTAACGATAAAGACCACATCTGATTGGGCTAGGCTGGAAATAGGATTCAGCAAGCTAGGCCAAGATAGCAGGTTCAGATATGACTGTCCTAAAGCACCCTTAGACATTCCATAAAAAAATTAAGCCCATAATCACTGAAGCCTTTGGATACTCAACTATTCCTTCAATACTTTTGAGACTTGTTTCATCTGTTCTGATCATTTTTCATCAAACTAAGTTCATAAAAAAAACAAGAACAAAATCCATTTTTGGCTTTGGATCAGATTTCTGTTCAGAACTAAAGAAATCAGTTTAGATCAGCATATCAAAAGTCCAAATTCCTTCATTACCTCAGTGTGAAGACATCCATTTGGCCCTATCCTCAATACAGTAAGTCTCTCTTCAGCCCTCCCAGCCTAACACAATACTCTAAACTGCTTCTCCATCCCTCCAGAATGACAGAGCAAAGCAATGAGAGAATGAACAGAGAAGGGCTTTTAAATAGGGGTGCAAAGCAAGACAAGTCCTAAGAACAAGCAGGTCTTTCCACAAACCCCATCTCCTCTTATCCACAAGCTTGAAGGTTCTCAAAACATGATTGGCTTTCTTCCTCCCCCCAATTCCTTTTATAGTTTGAGTGACAAATTCTCCTTAGATACACGTGACACATATGCAGCAGCACTATATGTATGGCTCCTAGGGGAAAACTATTCCTTGCTAGGAAGCCAGGGAGCGCAGATGTATCACATGAATCAGAGAACTGACCCATTTCCCCCGTACCTACATGAAATAGGTAATATGCTGTTTCAAATTGATGCTAAAACCCATTAACTTCAGACAGTTCACATGTTACACATACAAAAATACAGTCATGTAAGCAGGAGAAGCTTGACAGGGCAAGAACCCAGGGCAGCAGTCGGCTACAAGAGAGGGTATCTCAGTGGGACCCAGTGCAAGTTATTTAGTACTACACATCACAGTGACAGGAAATTCTGCTGCACAACAGGTAACAACAAAAAAAAAGGCAGCAACTAAAGCACTCAGATTTGTGGCCCTATTTGTCAGTAAGAGCACACACTGGTTGAGTGGGGAGTTGTTTTGTTACACATCCCAATGTTACTAGCAGAAGTCAGCCCAATCCTCAGCTGATGCTACTACAGCTAAAAAGAAATGTATTAATAACTACTTGTTCTGCTTCCCCAGAAATAAAACACTTCTTACGCTGGGACTGGGACACTACTTTAGCCCGGCTGCGGCCTCGGGTATCAGCAGGCGTGGAGGTGACGCTTGTGGCACTGCCAGAGCTCTGTCTCCTTGTACGAATCCGACCTGGAGGAATGCAAAAGACAACCAGACTGTTAACAGGATTCTTCCAAAGGCAGCAGCAGTGCCTAACATGCTCTTCCTGTGCTTGCAGGATTGCTACATTAACAAGGGTAAGAAAGAATTTTACCGGGAGAGGCAACATCTTTTATCAGAATGGCTGAGACATAGGAGAGGGAATGGAAACCCTAAGGGTACATGAGTCCAAAAACTTATTTGCCTTCTGTAATGCTGTCAGCCAGTTTAATGAAAAAAACATTATCTCTCTATAGCCTTTGCTTCTGTTCTAGAGCACATTCTTTACGAAGGATCAACAACAAAAATTTCAGCCTCCTAAATGCTGCTTCCTGTATCAAATTATTACTTTCTGACAAGGTGATCACCCTTTCAGAGATGGCTGTGATAGCTGCCCCCACAAATTCCATCACTGGGATTTCCAATGAGCAGTTTGGTGCTTTATGTCCTGCTCTACACATGCAGGCTGGCATGCACTCCTGCTGTCAACACAGCCTGCCTACACTTTTATCTCAGGCACATTGAATTTTCCTTGCTGTTTACAGATCCCTCCCATTTATCCCAAGATCAGTGTAACTTTACTTGTAATGGAGAGTCCCATTTAACACAATCAACACTGTGGAAAAATGATTGTGTGTCTCTTCTTTATTTAAGCAGAGAATGGATATACAGTCTCAAAGTGTTATTGGTCCTTTTACTGTCCTATCCTCATGAGAAAGCCACAGAAATCTGAGCTAGAAAAGCTTACAGGGTCATCAGTTCATCCCTTTCCTCAGGCAGGGCTGTTTCCTACAGAATATTCTTTCCAGTGCTAAGTTTCAATTATCTGTCTCTAGTTAATGGGAAAGAAACGATAATTAAGAGCAAGACAAAGAAAGCCTCCATCAGTACTTTTCAACAACTCATTTCTCAGCCAAATCTGAAGCTGTTTCTCAGGACTCATGCCAGGGCTATCCTGCATTCAGAGGAGGACTTCAAGTTTCAGGCACAGTAATAAAAGGAAAAAAAAACCTCCCACAACAGGTAAGAGAAGAGTCTAGACAACTGCACCTACCGGTTATAGATACTCATCTCCTGCCCTTTGTCTCCACCATAAGCACACAGAGAAATATGAACAGGGAGATATACAATTCCCACCCACGCCCCACAAAGAAAAAAACAAAACAAACAAAAAAATAATCACTTCACATGAGGTACACATGCAGGAGACAAGACAACAGCAAGCAGCCCAGGCTGAACAGATTGAGATCTCTGTTCTTCTCTGAGCTCTCAAAAGATTCATAACACGGTCTGCAAGTTTCTGGTAGACACAAAGAGACAAGATGTTTAAGAAGAAAGCCTAGACTTTTTGCAGGTGACAGTCTAGAAGACAGCTGTGCTTCAAACCTCTCCACCAACATCTAGTTTTAAGATAGCTCAGTAGGCAAGATACAGGTATCTACACTCAAACAACTGTTTATTGATGAGGCACTGAAAAAATCAGTAGCATAAAACCAGGAAAACATAAATAACCAATTTTTAACCACTAGCTCAACTAAACAAGTTCTGAGAATGTCTACATAGGCCCAACAGTTGTGAAACTCACTGCTAAGCAAGCAAGATTGTAGATCTCTGCTCTAGGATATTATCTACCCCTTACAAACAGGCAGCCTAACATACAACCAGAGGCAGCTCTAGAACTCTTTCATGGCCCATTCCCTTCTCTAACAAGTTTGGCATGTGCACAGCTACACACAGATAAGCAGAGTCACTGTGACTTGCCACAAAGTAGGTACACTCCAAGCTCCATCACAGGGTTCAAAGCAGGTATGCATGGGGAATGAGGCAGAAGGACCTCACACTCTCATTGGAAGCCTAAAGGTTTCATTTCTCACATGAGAATGGCATCACTGCTGGCATCAGGAATATAAAACAGTATGACAAGCAGTTAAACCTGATCAGTCTTAAGAACCAGTAAGGGAATTAACTAATATCCTTCCAGAACACCAGCAGAAGGTCTTGGCATTGCAGGAAGTCCTGGGTGGTAACTCAAGCTGAAATTTAACATTACACACAGTAACAGTACTGGAAAACACAGTGATGTGTATGGGCCAAGAATGGGTGAGAAGGGACTGATGTCTCAATTTCTTATGTACAGGCCACTCAAGATCCTCAAAATTTTCAATTTTCTGTGAGTTTGGTTTTGGGTGTGCTTTGTTTTGTGTTTTGGTTTTTGGGGATTTTTCCCCTTTATCAGCAGGTGACTAAGAAGACGGAGGAAATGTGACAATATGTAATAAGTCACTCTCCCACCTTGGGAAACACAAAGCCTAAAATACATAGAGAGAAACCAAGATTAGCTTCTGATACTAATTCTGGGAGCTCTAAGAAAGAAAACTGAATCAAAGGGTTTAACTTAATTAACATGTGATTATCATCAGAATTAGAAACAGAGAGTTCAGTCCTATTTTGAAACCCCTGACAAGCAGTGGATAGACTTCAGACAAACTCAGCAGTTGCTGAATGAATGAATGCCCAGAAACAAAATTTCTTCTTCCTTTTGGACTGGTAATTTTGCACACTGATTTTGGCCTAATGGATGTCAGAGAGAACAATGCAAGACGAAGAGCTGCTCTAGCACAGGAGGAACAGAGTCCCAACACTGATACTAGTTTTCTCACCCTTCTAAAAAGGCTGACAAGCATTTGAACTGACAGTGCACTTGACTTGAATTGTGCAAATGATGAAAGGAATTGCAAAAACCAGAAATTCACAATGCAAAAATGATGTGATGGTACAACTACTTCAGTAGCACTGAGACACCTCACCCTAGGAGTACTTTATTCTTTAATGTCCATGGGACAAGGTAAAATGTGAGGGGAAAAAATGCTCTCAAATTCAAGGGGAGGTGTAACTCTTCACACAGTTCCAAGGAAAAAGTGCCACCTGATACCAGTTTTAAGTATTCCTTGAAGCATTGATTGATGTGTTTTCCAAAGCTGTATTTTCTGAACCTTCACAAATATGTGTTTATTTTTCATACAGGTAACCTTACTTGCAGCATACAAATGGTTCAAAAGAAATGACTCAAAGATAGTCTTCAAGGAAAAAGTTAATAAGATTTAAGTTTTTCCTATCCAAGTAGAGTTTTTAACTGTAAAACAAAAAATGATCAACTGGAACTCAAAATTGCTTTAAGCAAATCTGTATGAGACAGGAGCATCTCAGAGATCTGAGATTTCATATGATAACTTATCTTCACATATATGCACAATGTTTAAATTATCCCTATGATATGCAAAAATTTACTTGTTTTCTAGTAGTACAGGATGAATCAAGTTGTCTGGCTTGAAAACATCAGTATTTTTAATATATATTATACTAAGTACAGCATGTGTAATCTAGGAGTTCATCTCTACAACACACATAATCACAGAATATTCACGGCTGGAAATGACCTCTCAGATCACCAAGTCCAACCAAAAACAAAAGAAAAAAAACAAAACCAAAACCCAAAACAAAATAAAAAAACACACCACACAACACCTGCCCTCACTAGAGCATGTCCTGGAGCATCACGTCTACACGTCTCAACCACCTCCCTGGGAAGGCTGTTCCAGTGCCTCACCACTCTTTCTGNATCCAACCTGTCCAAGTCCCTCTGCAGAGCCTCCCTGCCCTCCAGCAGATCAACACTCCCACTCAATTTGGTGTCATCTGCAAACTTACTGAGGGTGCTCTCAATCCCTACGTCCTGGTCATCAGTACAGATGCCAAGCAAGACTGGTCCCAAAACTGAGCCCTGAGGGACACCACTGGTGACTGACAGCCACCTAGATCTCACTCCATTAATCACAACTCTCTGGGAATTGCCATCCAGTCAGTTTTTAACCCAGTGAAGAGTACATTTGTCTATACCATGATCAGCCAGTTTCTTCAGGAGAATGCTATGGGAGACTGTGTCAAAGGCCTTACCAAAGTCCAAGTAGACAACATCAACAACAGCCTTCCCCCCATCCAAAAGGCGAGTCACATGGCCATAGAAAGAGATCAGATTGGTTAAGCAAGACCTCCCTTTCATAAACACAAATATCTCTACTACATTACCTCAACAATTTCACCTGCAAAGAAGAGTCTGCATTCATATTCAAGAGTTACTTGCACATAGGACGATTTGTGTGGCTTTATGATTCTAACCCAGACAGAAAAAACTTATTTCAAGCAGGACTAGAAATAATATATCAAGGGGATTCTTGCTCAAACTGCAGATGTAGCAATCCATATTTCATAACCATTATTTTTCTGTTGCTTTTAAAGAATTACTGACAACAGCAGCACAACAAAGGAACAGATATAGACTGCCCCAACCAGTTTCCAAAAATCATAAAAGTATTTTCATAAGAAAGCCCTTGAGCTAAATTTGACATGTGAGATACTGCTGGTGGTGCAGAAAGTATTTTGAAAGACCCCATATAAGAAACCATTTGTGAGAGGTTCTGTGGTTTTGGGTTCATTTTTTAAAGTTACTGTCATTTTTACAACCATCTGAGGTTGCTCAGAATCAACCCTGAAATGTCTAATTTGTCTAAACCTAGGAAGGATGTTTTGGTTTTGTTTTTTAAAAAGGAACATGTGAAGGAAGATTCTATGATAATGTTTTTGCATTACAAGAGGCTTCACCCACCAGGTTCTGATTTCCTCTGGGTGGACATTGCAGCATCTCCAACCCCAGAACAGATACTTTGTGAGACTCAGTCTATATACTACTCTCAAGAAAATGGTTTTCAAATAGCCTGGAAGTGGTACGTAACAGCTCCACAATTCAGTTTAATCCATTCCATGCTGTGAACAATGGTATCTACAATCAGAAAAGTTATATATGGAAGAACCGGGATGGTAATGATCCCTCTGTGGATCAGCTTAATGCATTTAGGCTACTCAGCACTGGGTTTTTCCCCGACTTGAAAACATTCCTGAAATAGCCTCTATGACCCACCCAGCTGTGTCCCTGCTAAATGACACATGAGACTGTGAGACATGCATACATCAGCTAAAAACATGCTTTACATATAAATCTGTAAACAACTCCTTACAACCACCATTGGAATGGTTTCCATGCGTATTTAGCATATGTCCAACATTACACTAATGTAAGACATGACGCTGCACCATAATTTCCCCTGAGAAGCACTTGATCCTTCCTGGAAACAATCAGTATATGTTGCCTCTGGGTTTACATGAGAACTCTCTCCACAGCAGAAGGCTGAGGGAACAATAGTTGTATCACTTTACCCTATACCAGCAAGTACAAGCAAATCAAGTCAGCACTTGCAAAGAGATGGACCAAGAGAACAGAGAAGGATACCACTTGAGTATTTCCATTTCAGATACTACATTCAGTCATACCTTTGACTCAAGCCTTGCTCTTGAGGACAAGGGAACACTTAAAGGCAGAGAAGAAAACAGAAATGGTGATTTATGCTCCTTGTCCTGGTTTGAGTTAGAACAAACTAATTCTCTTCAGTGATTTTATTTTAGCTAAAGATCTAAGTAACTGCACTTCCTGAATTGAATAGCGCAATTTCACAGACAGTGCTTGCTTCTAGCAGTGATAAGACAAGATGTCATCCAGAAGGACCAGGACCTGGACAAGCTGGAAAGGTGGGCCCAGGTGANTACTGCTATATCTTGTGTACTACGTTGTGAGTGCAGAAAGTAAAAGTTGCATCTGTGGGGATGAGCAGACAGTTCCAGTGACCCTAAACTGACCAACTAGATATTCCATTCCATATACATCATATAAAGCTGAGGGATCACAAGAGTCAAGCTCTCTTCTTCAATGGCTGGCATCTGAGGAGGATTCTGTCCATTCTGCCTTTAATCCCAACCCATGTGTTCCTGAATCCAGTTCCTCAGTCCAGGTCCTGGCTCCTGTCTGTCACAGAGTCTAGACTGGGTCTTCTATCACAGCATCAGCAGTGACAGTGATGTAGTTGCCATCAGGGGGGTTGGATTTGGTATTGGTTTTGAATATATTTGTGTGTATATATCCTTTTATTATTATTTTCATTAAAGTAGTTATAGTTTTCTTTTCCAATCCTCACATCTCTTATCTTGTTCCTTTTCCCTTCCCATGGGGTGTAATTTAGTGGCCAGCCCAGCCCTAACCCTTGAGACTCCCAAAGCCTTTGGAATGGCACTCAAGATGTCCAACTGAGTGTTATCTGAAAACTATAATAACTCAGATTTTATTTCTTTTGTACCAAATAATCAAAACTACTAAGAATTACGACACCATGGAAACTGCCAATTTTGTTTTAAACTCACCAGTTTCAGGACAGAAGAGCATTTATGATTCCTCCTTTTAGGAAAGACTTGTCTGAAGTTCTTGTCTTTATGATCACTATGAAACAGGCAGGCAGATAACAGAAATACTCTGAACCATTTTTCTGTACTGAAAGTCAACATTATGCACCTTTGCAAAATATTCCTTCAAAAGCCAATTCATGATAAAACAAGCAGAAATTTTTCTAAGGTTTCCTTTTAATCAGGTACAAATGTGGCACAACTGCTATCTACACAGTACTAGCTGTGAAGTCCCCATCAAGACCATAAAGGTTTAGATCTTTCTCCCTGAAAAGTTCTTAATGGAGTTTAAAACATACCCAAACATGAAGGGTCTGGGCAATCAGAACTATGCACTACAAGAAGACATAAGCCTCACAGCACAGAAACATCAGAAGACCTGAACAGATTTAAGTGGTATATAGACCCACATTCAGGCACAGTCTGAAAATCACTTGGGGTCTGCTGTGGCCCCTGGTGCGATAACTGTGCCAACAGCAGAGGGAGCATTAAACTCATTGCCCACAGGAAAGTGTGGGGAGTGATATCCATGTTCCTATAATCCTTGGATGGGTAGGATGAGCTCATTAGCCTTCTGGCAGTCATCCTAGGAGAAGGACAACTCTGATTCCAAACCCGGGCAGATGGAGCTTGTTTAGCCCTGTGAGGCCTTCCATCTAAGAGAAGGACACTCTAATAAAACCTATGTCCTAAGGACCTCGCTGCCAGCGTCCAAGCTTGCTAGGCCCTGGCAGATGAACCTTAGGACTAAAGGGTGGGTCCAGCTCTGCGCATGCTGTGTCTCACCTAAAAAAAAAAAATCCATAGCGCAGGCTGGAGGGTGCTATCTGCTATCCTCTTTTTATCAGCTCGCTTAGAAAAGGCGCTGATGAGGAGCGTGGATGGAGCCCTCCCTGGATCTTCGTTCGCAAAGCCTAGCCATACATAGACCCACATTACCTTTCTGTAAGGAAGTGCATTTCAACAGCATTTGTCAATTGAGATAATGCTACTTAAAACCAAAGGACTGATACTCTGCTCTTAACTTGTATTCTTGTCCTCGGCATAACCCACCCTTATCTTGCTCCTGTTTTGAAATGTTTGGCTCAAAAACAAAACACTGAGGAGAACTGAGGGCAAAGCAGATGCCAAGTTAGTACAACACTGGCTGAGAGGAAGGTGCAGAACTTTTACACTGTAGTTACAGAAAGCCATGACGGAAACCAGACTGCAGGTTTAACGTCAAGCTGAACCACATAAGAAAAAAAAAACCCAAACAAAACAAAAAAAACCAGGGATTTGCTCTTAAATTATTTACTGGTGACCTGGAGAAAAAAAAAGGTAGGGGTGGAGGGACATGAGCACAGATGGAATTTCTGCTTTGTGTCTGCAGAGAAGTGATTTTTCTCTTCTCCTGCCCCCACACCCCTGCATTTCTTTATGTCAAGAAAATAAAGTTTTGACTTCCCAGTAGTTCCTGACAAACACTGAAGATCAGAGAGTTGGTAAAAGCCCTTTCTCAGCCCTCATCTGTAGGACGCTGAATCCTGAATTAAAGCTGGTTTTCTCTCAACTGTCTCAAAGGAAAACGAAGATGAAGAGTTCCAAACAGCAATTAAGCTTGTCCTTCAAGTGGTCTGGCTGTAATATGCCATGTTGTTATAACTCTCCCTGAGCCTCACTACTCAAAAAAAAAAAAAGAGAATCCTACAGCAAAAAGAAGAGATGAGATCTAGTATTGAAAACAAAGGGGCTGGGAAGCTCCCTTCCTGAAGGTTTATCTCACAATCTTTCCCTTCAAGTGACTTGCTGGTTTCTATTAGAGAATTTTACCAAATCCAATCTGCTTCCAGTATAGCTGAATTTGCATTATGACCAAAAACCATTTAATAAGCTAAAAATAAAGCTATTTCAGAGGACAGCTGTTTTAACAGGCCTCCCTAAATATTATTATAGTCCAGGATAGAATTAAGAGCTGGGTATTCCACAAATTAACATCAAATTTCCAAGGTTTCAAAGTTAGGCCAAAACCAGACCAGTTTGAGAACTGGGAAGAAAGGATGAAGAGAAGAAAAAAAGAAGGCTCAACAATGAATTAAAAAAAGCTTAGTATTACAACAATGTGGCACTTTTATCTAATTCACTATTGCTTTAGAAATACAGATGTTTACACCAACTTCATATGCCTTATCCCTGAAAGATCGGAAAGCACAAGCGTAATGCATAGCCAGCTCATGTCTCAGCACTAAGATTAAGTACCAATTCCAAAAACTGCAGAGACTTTTCCTTCTAAATAATAAATCAATGTATCTATAATAGTAAGGGGAAAAAAAAACAATACACATGTCACAATAACACAGTGGCACTTCTCAGACCACCACATCCGAATACAAGGACATGAGCACAGTCCCACAAGACAGTAATAGATCCCTTGAAAAGATACTTGCATCAGGAAAAAAAAAGGGGTTGTTGTGGGGGGTTGTGGTGTCTTCATTCTGCATAGAAAACATTCTTGTTTTCAACTCCTTTTTTACTTCAGAAAAGGAGATTTCCCAGTGATTTTTTTTGCTTGAGAAACAAAAAGTAAAGAACAAGCTTTGACAATGAGCCAGAGAAACAGACTAGGAGCCCTCCGAAACTAGCAGGCTCAGCATTCTTGAAAAAAAAGCTTTTCTTCCAACTGTCTTAGATGTAAGCCATCTCACTCAGACAGTTAACAATAAAAAGAGAGCACTCAGGTTGACTAAATATCCCTTCCCTAGAGATCATTGTTTACTGTCCTCATTTTTCTGCCATGTGATCATCTCATTCAATTCTCTCACTGCCCAGTCTCTTCCCAAAAACATTTGGCATTTGCGACCTGAGCTTTGGATAGAAAAACACAGCAAACCTTTACACATTGTGGAGCAAGAAAACAAAAGCCTTGTGTTGGGTTTTTAGGTTTTGTTTATTTAATTTTTTTAATTTGTGTGCAGGTCACCTTCAACCAAAAGCAGTGCTTTAAATAGGAAACCCACATACAACTTTCTGATCAAAAGTAAAGTCATAAAAAGAATACTAGTGCCTATTAGCAGGAAGGAGCTTGAAGAGAAAGCAAAGAATACCCCATGGCATCAAAATGAGCAGGACAACCATGCAACACTTCATGCAGGTCACCAGTGAACATGGATGAGAACCAGATAACATTTTGAGAACAGAGACCAGGTAGGGTGGTACAACTGTGGACACACCTCAGTTACACAGACAGACTGCTTACCCTCAGTTTTAGTGGTAGTACCATCTTTAGGCAAATTAAAAAAAAAATAAGGAAAGGGTTAATAGGGAAAATTAGTATCGGTGGGCATATATTAGCTACAGAAATATGCAAAAAAGAAACAAACCAAAAACCATTTAAGAAGTGAAAAAAGTTTGATTAAGCAGCAAATCAAAGCTTGATGTACCTGAAGAACACGCTTGCAGGTTTCCCCTTCTGCAATAACCAACCTTTGCCAAACTCCATTTTTGTTGTTTGCCTCATGATTTCTTTCATGGGAACACACAGGTGACAAAGGTCCTTACTAGTGCAAAAGGAAGCACACTCCTTCAGGAGCAGCAGTGTTTGCACTACTTAAGAGTGCATTTGTTGCTTTTCTCCTGCAGTCTGTTTTAAGAGCCAGACTAACACCATACTCGGTCTCCTGGCTTTAAGGACAAAGCCAACTTTAGTAGATACTTCTCTCGCTCTTCCATTCTTCCTCATGATGTAAGAATGTTTGAAAGGAGTTTTGCCACAGAAGCCAGTATGCAGCATGACTGAAAAATGGTTCCATCTGCAAGCTCAAAAGCAGCTATTCCATGATCAACTTCATATTCTGTATTATCTTTTCACCACAATCTATCTGTGTCTTGAACCAAGTATGAACAATTTAAATCAGAGTAAGAATTCGACTTCTGAACCAAATACAACTAACACAGTCAAGCCAAGGTAAAACATTTCAAATATGAAAGAAGCCTGTCTACAAAAGTAATCTACAGAACCATCCCTATATACTTCACCAAGCATATTTTAGCAGACTAAAGACCAAATGCCCTACGCAAAGGAGAAGCAACTTCTCAACTGACTCAGTGAAGACAATCTAGACAGTGTAAATCGAGATCACTGATTGTCTGGGATTTTTACCCTCTTGTAAAGGCAAATCAATGTAAAGGCTGGAATTAGATCAGTATGAAATCAGAAGAATGAGAAACCAGCTCAGATGATCAGCTCTGCTCATAACTAAGCTGAAGCTCTGCAAACGTGGTGTCAATCACCACCTTGCATTTCCCTCCTCCATGCCTCCTTCAATGGCATCTCCAGGAGAGAAAGATGAAATGCAAAGTTTGTTGTAAGAAGCCCCGAGGCACCTGAAGGTGATATATGATGCTTTGAGAGAATAATGTGACATGAGGCTATAATCCAAAGAGGAATAAGGAACAGACACTTCTATCCTGCATGGTGAAATGGGAAGGGTGACTCCTCCCCTTTGCTTCTACACTGTTCTTTTTTGTAAACCAGAGAGTGATAAACTCAACTAAGATGTACTATTCAAAGCATAAAACAATTCATGGAAAACTAGTTTCAGGAAAGGAGGGAAGGAAGAGAAAATAAACAGGAGGACACGTCAAAAGGAATTGACCTGCAAGTATTTTCCTCAGTAACGTCCCAGAATCATACTAAGATCTGTTTTACCATAGAAAGAAGAGAGACGCAGACTATTATACAATTCAAAAACTAAGAAGTTGCTTCAAGTCAGTTCTGTTGCAATTTTTTTTCCTTAATCCCAAAGAGTAAGAGATCACACACCGATCCTGAAGAGCTGGTAACTATCTCAGAGATAGGCTCTTCTAGTTAGGAGTTTAATATTCAAATAAAACTAGGAGGCACTTTCTGCTAGTAAAGAAAGCTAACTGCAAGAGTAGAAGGTGGAGATTTACCTAGTGAGGCGTATGAGCCTGGGGGCAAGGCTGCAGCAGAACTGAAGGGGGTGGATGCTCCTGAAGACGTCACTTTTGACTTGGCACTAGCTGCTGCATTCACATCGACGTCACTGCGGGATCGCTGCAGAGATCCTGGTGTTGACACAGATTTTGTACTTACTGTAGATGCTGCAGATGGGAGTGGGAGATCCAGAATAAAGAAGATTAATTTTTTGAGCTGTGTGCTTCAAAGAGCCTGACAAGCAGTTTAATGTACTATTTTTAACACTCCTTGCTGGCACTGAAATAGCTCAACTAAGAATGCTTTATCAGGGCAATGTGGGCTTCCCCACACTGCCTGCAAAGATATTTCAATGCTGACCTCATGCCACCTCTAAGAACTTTATCAGACACTAACATAAATGCTAAGATCAAAAAGGCTGGCAGGCCAGTAATAAAGAAATTTCTAACAGAACCTAGATGGGAAAGCTCAACCACAGTACCCATCACCAGCTTTTGAGTTGCTGGCCGAAATAGACCTGCATGTCCTTCAATCCAGGTTCTAACTTCGCTCCTAGGACCTCATCTTCTCATGAGGACTTCTGTTCCCATCACTTGATGATGCTTACCCTCTTAAGCATGAAGCTTGACTATTCAGCTGCAAGCAAACATGCATTTGTGTGCACAATCAAGTAAGTTACACAAAAGCATCTCCTTGAATCCAAGGTCTCAGCAGGGCGCACTGTATACAGAAACTGACTGGGACTCGATACTGGTCAGATGTAGAAGGTAGCTTTATCTTCTACCAAGAAAGTTTTGCTCATTATATGCTGTATTAAAATTGATTATTTAGATTATTGTATGTATTTACTTAGGACAGGAAAGCTGCACCTAAATATTCCATCTAAAAGTAAAAACAGATTAGCAACTGTAGGACTTGTGTGTAGATGATGTGTCTCCACAGTAAGTGCAGAAACCAGAGTGACAGAAAATTGTAAAGCTGAATGCACCATTAGACTATGTAGCTGTATGTCTTAGCATCAGCAGTAGTTTATTCCAGCTATTGCACAGCTAAACGTATTTTAAGTCTTCCCTTCAGGTGCAACCAGTAACAGTTTTACTAAGGTTAAAAAGCATCATTATATCAGCAGTGGATGCACAGGAAGTGGTGCACAACCCAAAACTCATTACGAATTTTACATACTAAGTTGCCATTTTAAGGAGAAGTAAATAAACAGCGATTAAAGTTGTTCTTTGCATACTGCAGTGTCTGAAATTCTCATTCTCATTCATCACATTTCCTCAGCAACACCCAAACACACTTTTCAGCTCCTGTTCTCACCTCTAGATGTAGTACTTCCAGTAGGACTTCTTTTGGCAGACAATGGACGGCTAGAAGTTAATATAAATATTTATTTAAACAAAAGTAGTATTTCACAGTCAAGAACACTGCTACTCTGTTCCCTCAGTACACAATTAATTACCAAAGCTTATTGTTTAAGAATAAATAGAGCATCACCATGAAATTCTTTACAACAGCACTAATGAAAAAAAAACAAACTAGTACGCACATTATTTGAGTAAGAAGAGATTTTTGAGAACACTCTTTGTAAATGTAAAGTTACTATTTGTCATAGAGGTCTTAGACTTCAATTGCAGGTATTTGAAGCCTAAGTTGGCTGAAGCTCTAAGAGAAGCTGAAATACACACATTCCACAGAAGAGCTGCATATGGATTTTGCAGTTACAATTCAAATTTAGTGTAGTCAGTTCTTTTCTCTTCTATGGAAACACATCTCTAGGTTTAATGCTCAACACAATTTCAATCCAAGCATTGTTTTAAACACACCTGGAAGGAATGACTAACATTACCTGCTGAGCACAAAAATCTTCCTAGAACATTATTTATGGAGTCAAGATAATGTTGCCTTTTTTTTTTTCAGGTCTGTAATGACATCTGCTGGCTTTTTATTTTAAGCTAATGTTAGCTAATAAATAAATAAATAAATCTTGGAGTAACCAAGACTTAATGCCAAATGATGACCAGATGAGACAACAGAGTGTGATGGCTTCCTCCAATTCAGTGGAGCTATCTGCAGTTGTTGAAATCAAGAGGCAGTGATATTGAAGGACTTACTTGAGACTCTCCTGGGAGCTGGAGGAGGAGCGATCTGACTGTGGCAAGGACACTATGCTGTCAGAGTTCTTCAAATGTGACTGCAGGGCTTTCTGGTAGGAAGACTCCAAGGTGTGGTACAAATGCTCTGCTTCTCGGCTGAAGTGACTGTGGAAACCCCAGTAACATCTGGAAAGAAGGCACAATAATGTGAACCTTATGGTTTAGAGGGCATCGGAGCACAAGTCAGAGCCCTTTCACTACAAGCATTAGTGGGCTTGCTAGCCCAGTCATTTCAACTACTTACTGCTCTATGACACACTTAAGACATATCACTTTCTCCTGCATTGCTCAAAGAGCTGCACAGAAGACAAACCAAACAAAAACAGGAAGAGAGCAATGCACCATTTGGTGCATCATAAAAAACACAAGCAGCCAACAAAGCTTTATTACAGAAGAAATCCTCATCTCTCCAGTTGTGTACTGCACATGGGAGATGGCAGACCTACTAGACTGATACTAGTTTGGGACTGAGTGCTCAACAGCTACTTCAAAACATGCCAAAAGCAGCACACAGATGCATGGGCCTGATTCAGGAAAGCATTAGCTGGTGTTGTTTTCTTCCTTAAGTTAAACAAACAGCTCTCCCTACAATGCTGCAGAGAAATCCTCTGTACCGAGTTGATGCTGCTGACTGTCTTCTAATCAGTGCCATGTTGAAAATAAAGAGCATTTCAAGATGAGAGAAGAATTCCTCCCTGGTCCAAATTCCCTGGCTGATGGCTGAACAGCATTCACTTATTCACAAAGGAGATGAAGATTCTCAGCACTTTTCAGGAGGCAACTAATGGGCACTTGAAGAGTAACATCATTAGCTCACAGGAATCAAGAACTGTTTGTGTGTTGACAGCCTGGCCTCAGAGAAGTCGCCTGCATTCTCACATAACTAGAAGGCAACAAATTTCTGTCTTACAATCAGCCACGCTGTTAATTAAGAAACAGAGAATTAAACATGCTCTCTGAAGACTCAAGCCATTCTCCTTGCTGTCTATTCAGCTTAACTTGTCACCTGCTGTGAAGTCTGTGCCTACTGTGTTTTTCACTGATCAACACATTCCCTTTCAAAAGGATCTAAACAGTCCCACTGTGAACTACCTCAGCTCACAACAGAGCATTTAGATTTATAAAATTTATTGTTCATTGACTTGTTTTACAGCACACACTTTCTGAAGAAAAATGTTCCTGTAGTGTCCTCTTCAGAAAAACATGATCCTATGGACACATACAAAGATATTACNCACTATTCCTGATACAGGCCAAGATGCCATTGGCCTTCCGTGCTGCCTGAGCACACTGCTGGCTCATGTTCAGCCAGCTATCAACCAATACTCCTAGGTCCCTCTCCACTGAGCCACTCTGCAGCCACTCATCTCCCAGCCTGTAGCGCTGCATGGGGTTGTTGTGGCCAAAGTGTAAGACTCTGCACTTGGCTTGGTTGAATTTCATACCATTGGTCATTGCCCATTCACCTAGCCTGTCCAGGACCCTCTGCAGAGCCTTCCTTCCTTCCAAGAGATGGACACTGCCTCCCAACTTGGTATAATACAAAGATATTATTTCAGTGTCATAAAATATTTTCTTAATTTAGGATACCATTTAGAAGTGTACTACCATACAGACTTTTATTTCAAGAGCAGCAAATAATAACATGGAACAGACTGTTTCAGTTGGAAGTGACCTATAACAATCACCTAGTCCAACTGCCTGACCACTTCAAGGCTGACAAAAAAAGTTAAAGCATGTTGAGGGCATTGTCCAAATGACTCTTAAACACTAACAGGCCTGAGGCATTAACCACCTTTCTAGGAAGCCTGTTCCAGTGGTTGACCACCCTCTTGATGAAGAAATGCTTCCTAATGTCCAGTCTAAATCTCCCCTGGCACAGCTTTGAACCATTTCCACATCTCCTGTCACAGGATACCAAAGAGAAGAGATCAGCACCTCCTTCTCCACTTCCCCTCCTCAAGAAGCTGCAGAGAGGAATGATGTTGCCTCAGCCTCCTTTTCTCCAAACTAGACAAGCTCAAAGTCCTTAGCTGCTCCTCCATAGGACATACCTTCCAGCCCTTTCACCAGCTTTGTTGCCCTCCTCTGGATGCATTCAAGGACCTTCGCATTTTCTTAAATGGTGGGCCCCAGAACTGCACAGCACTCAAGGTGAGGCGGCACCACTGCTGAATACAGCAGGATAATCACCTCTTTTGACTAGTTGGTTATACTAAGTTTGATGCACCCTGGGATGTGGTTTGCCCTCATGGCTGTCTGGGACTCACTGCTGACTTATTAAGCCTACTGTAAGCCATTATCCCCAGATCCCTTTCTATAGGGCTGCTCTCCAGCCACTCCTCTCCCAATATATACTTGTGCCTGGCATTACTCCATCCTAGGTCTTGCAAGCGGGCCAAAAGGAAAAGAGGAAAAAAAAAACCCAACAATAAACCACACAGCAAATACAATAATATTCTTCTACTAAAACCAGAAGAAATCTCAAGAAACTCAAACATCTAAAAGAAAGACAAAGTTACTAGCTCTTGACTCTAGAACAACTCCTCAGACTGATAAAAAATAAAATAGATATAGATATAAATAGATTATATAGACTGATAGAAAATAAAATATTACTAAGTGAAACAAGCACCATTAGAAGATTCAATACATATATAACTCTCCCATGTGATCACCTCATACATCATCTCCTGCTGAAGTTCAATTCCCATTGAAGCCAAGGGAAAGTTGGCATCAACTGCCAGGAGAACATAACTCGTCTGGACTTCAGTCTACAACATGCAACACTACTGACTCAACACAATAGCAGCAAAGAAGGGAAGGAAGAGAAGACTCCAACAACAGCTTCCACTTACTTTCTTGCCTCTATCCTGGCTTCAGAGTCTGCATCATGAATTCCCTTCTTTATCGTTTCAGCTAACACTGATATGTGTCTGAAATAAGAAGGAAAATAGTATGCAGTCCAGAAAAAGGTGCCACACTTATAAATAAATGACTAATTTGTTTTTTGCCTTGGTCTCCAAGACAAATAGTTCATCACATCCTCCCATTTCCATGTAGGCTCCTTTGGAACCTTTATTTACTCTTACAAGCCAGTTTTATTTCACCCACACCACTGACTAGGAAAAAAACAGGCAGTATTCTTTCTAAGTCAGTCTTTGGTTAGCTATTGAAACTGCCTGTGTGCATCATCACTCTCTTAACACTTAAACAGTGCACAGTCTAGGGCTAAGGAAATTTTCCCAATCTCTTCTCCCACAATTGCTTTCACTACTCATTTTTTCCAAGGCTGGCATAAGATAGTTTCAGAACTACAGTGACAAATGGTGTGTGCACATATGTGCTTGCTTTTCCTGTAGCAAAAATATCTCTCCTAGAGCTACCCTGATACAATCTCACCTGCTAGATTATCCTTTCTCCAAAATTAACCTCCCGAGACATAAATAGTAGAGAATTAACCCACTTGTTTTCAGAGCTTACCTTTCTAGGGAGTGTGTTTGCCATTCCTGCAACAGTAAGTCTAAAAATTCAAAACAGCGTCTGAGAGAAGAAAGAAGAAATGCTGAGTTCTCCAAGTTAACAGAGGCATACTAACTTTGCCATACCTGCCTCTGAACAACAGCCATCTTTTGTTATGAAGCTTTCTGGGACATTAGAATTCAGTAATGATCATGATAAACACATCATCATCTCTACAAATGCTATCAATAAACAGTCTGAAGTTATAACTGGAAGTAGCTCACTGCAGAGAAGTCTGAAAAGAAGGCTTGACATAAAGCAATCCAGAAAGCCCTTTTTCCTTAAAGAGGATAGAGGCTCAGAAGGTCCACGCTAACAATACTTTGTACCTGTTCAGGCTTCACATAAACTTCACATTTAGCTTCATGTGGTGACAGATCTTTTCAACTTTAATCTCCTTTCCTCATTTCAAGAAACTAAGGCACAAGCATACTGTCATGAAATTCAGCAAGCACAAAGCCCTTCTTTTTCTTTAACTAAGAAGAGAACCTCCTAATCTACATGGATCAGGCAAGAGTTTCTCAGTGAGATAGTGGACTGAAGTACACTTAGATTTTAAGCAGAGAAGACCATTAGCACATCCGGTCCAATGTCCAGATGATGCTACCACAGAATACTACTTCTGCTGACAGCTTCAAATTAAGTGTGTCATTGTAAGAGCTAGTAGTAGGGAATAGGAACATATCTGTAAATAAGCCAAAATAATGATGTTACAACAACATGTAAGCACAAAGATCAGTTTAAAGAACAGTTCTCTTTGCAGCAAAAGTGCCTTTTCTTCTCTGCAGTGCTGCAGCTTATACAAGCTAGCAGACTTTGAATTTGAACACAACTCATGGGGAAGAATGTGATGTATTCTTTAGTAAGTATGTCAGCCCTTCTTACGAATAAAAACAAATAAATGCTTTCAGAAAGTACATGTGAGCCTATTTACTGGTAAAAAAAAGAGTAAATTCAAACTAAATACCTTCTAACTGCAACAGACTTGGAGGTACAATTACTGGTTATGATGGGTATTAATCGAGGGATGTGCGTATGCTGGAAGAAAACAAACAACAAGGTCAGGAAGAAATCTTTACACCACAGTTCTACAGAAGGCAAGCCCATCTCTTTCAACCACCTAAGCCCAGTATCCAGGCATTTATTTTTGTTCAGTTCATAAAAGTAGAAATGCTAAATAAAGGAACACTAACAGAGATGGGCAGATATTTTTATTATTGAAAAATATTTTATATTTTATCTGTTAAAATATCTTTAACAGATATTTTATTTTCTTCTATAATGACAGGCTCCAGTGAGTCAAGGATTTGAAGTCACCACAAAAGACTTCAAACTGTTAATGGTGACAACCTGAGAGATATCAGGCTATCTACAGCTTCTCCACTGAATCAAGTAGGCCAAAGTCACCTCTGTGACCTAACGGTTTTTGGGAACATGTACTGTCTGTGAGGAGTTTAACACCATAAAGAGGATGAGCCTGTCGTGTAATGCAGGTTTAAAACTCATTTGAAGAAAAATAGTTTGTTCATCTCTTAGAAGAACGGAAGTATCTTACTCTGCAAAGAAACATTTTTCCTACCATTTTGGCAGGCTTTAACTATAATCATCCACACAAGCCTCTGTGATACCTGAGAGAACAGAGCCCAGCACAATCAGAAGAGTAGATTAGGCACTTAATGTGGTTTTCACTGCAGCAACAGCTGTATTTCTTCAGAAACATCACAGTATTTGGAAATGATAACATTATTCTCTTTTGATGTATACTTACTCGAATGATTAATCTAACTGCTACCACACCAGAAGTGGCCATGACTTTGGCACTATTCGGAATAAGATTAAAAATTGTTGGCATGATGGCTTCTGCCCCATGGTCAAACTTGTTTCCCAGCACTGATGACAAATGTCTGAAAAGCAGAATGAAGTCATGCTGGTAAGTGTGATAAGGATTAAACAAGTCAGACTTCTACAGAGCATCTGACATAAGCACATCTGACACCTTAATGTTCTCAACTGTCATCTCCTCTATAAAGGACACACAACACCACCAGTTTGAAAAATAGTTTTTACTTCCATTTTAAACTTGTGTTCTATATGCATCTGAATTCTTGAGAAACAATAAGAGCAGCATAAAATAACCAGCACAGCTAAAAAATTATCAAACAAATGAGATTATGCTGAAAGAATGTATTTTTCAAAACCTGTTAGTTTATATTGTAGTGAAAGGACAAGGGACAATGGTTTTAAATTGAAGAGTAGATTTAAACTGGATATTAGAAAGAAGTTCCTCACCACAAGGGTGGTGGAATACTGGAACAGGTTGCCCAGGGAGGTGGTTGAGGCCCCATCCCTGGAGGCATTCAAGGTGAGGCTTGACAGTGCTCTGGGCAACCTGATCTAGTTGGGGATGTCCCTGCCCACTGCAGGGGGGTTGGACTAGATGACCTCCAGAGGTCCCTTCCAACCCAAACCATTCTATGATTCTATTATATTAGTTTCTCTCAAACTGCCTGTTTTTCCTTAATATGCACAGATTTCAAAAAAGCTGCTAGAAACACTGCAGTGCCCTTTTTCCTGAAGTATTGCACGAAGGATAAACCATCTAGAATAAGAACTAGCTCAATCCAAATTGGAAGAAAACACACACATTTTCAGCATTATTGTTCAGTCCTTCCCTACTCGCTGCACAAGTGCAGGGCTTGCTCATTCATTCAGCATCCCTCCAATCAGCATGAATACAATGTGGTAACTACAATTTGTGGTCTACCTGGATGCAGTTTTAAACAGCTGTTGCAAAACCACGTTCTACAAGTTACATCCTAAATGTATTTTAATCTGTGCCTGTCCTTTTTTCTACACTGCAGTTCAAGCACATTTAGAAAGTAAACTTACCCCAAAGTGATACAAGCCTCTCGTACTACTTGAGACCGCAGGTCTTTAGCAGATAATTTAAATGCTCCATCCAAAAGTCTTAAGTGTTGGAAGAAGTTATCATATTCTGCAGCTCCAGCCAGAAGTAATGACCGGATCTTTTTCAACTGTTAGCACCATAAAAGAAAGTAATGACTGTTAATGAACAATAAATCTAAGCACAGTTATGTTCAGGGCTAATACTTGGTGTCCAGGGTCTTTGTACAATTGCTCCTCAAATTCTGTTCTTCAAGCAAGTTTATTATTTCATATCTTAGATCCAACTCATAGGTTAAAATACTAAGTATGTTATGTCTCCGAGGAATCCTTCTTGTGGCCTTCCAATATTTGCAGGGGCTACAAGAGGGCTGGAGAAGGACTTTTTAGGATGTCAGGTAGCGATAGGTCTAGGGGGAATGGACACAAGCTTGAGGAGGGGAGATTTAGGTTGGATGTTAGGAGGAAGTTCTTCCCCATGAGGCTGGTGAGACACTGGCACAGGTTGCCCAGAGAGGTGGTGGAAGTCACATCCTTGGCAGTTTTTAAGGCTCTGAGCAAGCTGCTCTGGTGGGAGGTGTCCCTGCCCATGGCAGGGGAGTTCGAACTAGATGATCTTCAAGGTCCCTTCCAAGCCTGACAATTCTATGATTCTGTAATATAAATATGTTAGCTAACTGTTACAGGAATCCTGAAGTGTTGCATACAACCACTCAAACTGTATTGTATTCTTCACTGAGAGGATCATCAGGCATTGGAACAGGCTGCCCATGAAGGCAGTGGAATCACCATCCCTGGAACAGTTCAGAAAGCATGCAGATATGGTGCCTGGGGACATGGTTTAGTGGTGGGCATGGTAGTTTTAAGTGGACAGTTGGACTCAATCTCAGAGGTCTTATCTAGTCATAATGATTCTATGGTTAATAACCCAAACAGTACTTTAAGCCAAAAAATGTCTTAAAGGTTCTCCTCTATTCCCCTTAGAAACCACCTATTTAAAACAGCTTCTAAAGATTAAGTCCTCTCACAGCTGACTACTGTATTAAAAAGATAACCAGGCTTAAAGGTCATGGCTGGTACTCAGATCTGAGCAACACTGATATAAGTATCTGAACATGCCCATTGACTTAATTAAAATAATTATCTGGCTCTTATTAAAATAATTATCTGGCTCTATCAGAAGTAGAACTCTGATCCTACCAAACTGGGAAATTTTGTATTAATATCACAAGGATCACCATTTTATCCTACAGACATTGTTTCACACAACTTCATATATCCTCATGTATACTGATGCATCTATACAGTGCCTTGATTTAAGCTCACTGTTCCTCAGTACAGCAAACAAAAAACCCTGAAGTAAGCTGAATCAGCACAGTTTGCCACAGAGATCTGCAATATAGAACTTGACTGACACGTCAAAGTTGCTACACCAGAGATGAAAGTCTACTGTGTAGACAAGGTCGTGCATCTACTCACATAATGAAAATACAGCTCACCTCAGTAAATAAAACTCAGTCTTGGCATCCCAGTAACATCTGATTTTCCACTTCCACATTTCCCAGGACATTTATTTATTCAAAACCTAACTGTGTAAAATCTTTCTGAGTTTTACACATCCTTTTGAAAAAAGTAGAAATAAGTTCTCTATAAGCACAGTGACTTCCTGCCTCACAAGGAAGTTTTAAGATATTCTGAATAACATTTTTGAAATTTTCATTTCAGCATCTGACATCAAATTTCTAGCTTCATACCTGGATTTGCTGCATGACTTCACAATCAATTTGACACTGTCTCAACAGATTCTTTCATATCAAACAGCATTTTCCTTCACAGATGGGGTTCAAATTCAGTTTCGTAAGGAAATGTTTCCCCCCAAGCTTGGGGGAACATAACAGATGCTCACCACTTAAACTACATTCTAGCTTTACTCTGAGGTTCTCCCTGTACCCTTGCCGTGGGATTAAGTTTAGTACACAAAAACCTTGTATTACTACAGTCCATATCTACGTTCACTACTCACTGCAGAAACTCTCTGCTCCCAGTCGTGCTTATCATCAGACAGTATCTCTCTGATTTTGTTTATGGACTCCTCAAGATCTCGGCTGGAATAAATCTGCAAATTTAAATACAAAGTATCACCATAAAGCAATATTTACTCCAGAAAATCAAATCACTTCCCAACAATGTTCTTAAGGCCTTTGCTTCAATGCTCAAATGTCATATGCTAGCCTTGGACACAGCTGGCTTTACATAATGCAAAGAATTTACATTCATTTCCTGCAATCAAAAATTACTAAACAATGACAAGATGATTAAAGGATCCTCTTTTATTATTTTGCTATATTTTCACTGCAGTTACCAGTGGCTACATTAGTCAAGATCTACAAGAAGATCATGAGTGGTCATGTGCTGTTCAGCTATCCCGAAAACAAAGCTCTCTTGAAGGAGAGGGGGTATATGTCATCTCAGCTATCCATCTAAATCTGGTGGCAAACATGCACTGTCCGGTTGATACACTCCCAACAGCAGCAATCCTGCACAGACAAGTCACCTTTGTTTTACTGAAATGTACAGAGGCTTCTGCTAACTTATGTCTTTGTTTGACCAGACTGTACTGTGCAGCATGCACTTCCAGTTCCAGCACCATGTCCACTGCTGTGGTATCTCCATCACAGCCTTCCTACTCTCATTCTCTCCATTTCCAAGGGTTTCACATAAACTGCTGGCAGATACCACCTTTCAAAACTTGCCCCCCCCCGAAGATTTGGTAACATCACAACGAAGTACAATTTGCTAGTGATTAAAACCAGGTCCTATATCCATCTGCTTCTTAGTACTATGTTTTTTTAACACGTAATTCTACTTACCTGAACCGTTGGGACATCTTCAAATGCTTTAATGAAATCTTCTTCATCCACAGCACCTGCTCCCTCTTTGGCTGCTGACATACAAATGAAAAAGCCTTTTCAATCTTCTTATCAAGTAAGAATCAATTAAGAAACCACCAGCTATCAAGGCACCTAATCAGGAGAAAGTTAACTATCCATGCAGCCTCAGAGGGCTGCAGATGTACTGAAAGCAGAGACAGGGAAATTCAATGCCAGGCACAGACTAGACATGCACAGCATCCTTCAACTCCTAGGCACAGAGGGCACATTAGGGAAGTCATTACAGTAGTCACTCGAGTTAGGGAACACAATCTGAAAGATGAAATAGAATATTTATTTAATTATATGGGAGATTTATTTTAAAGGATTTAATCCTATCTATAATAGATAATGGTGCACATCTGACAGGTGCACAAACAGCCAAGTGATAAGGAATATAAATAGTCTCTGGAATACTAATCAGATTAGAGACTATCTGATACAGAGAACTTTCTCCATTCTCTAGGTCACACATAGAATTATTGCTCACATTGAGAATTATTGCTCATTTTTCTTTCTGCACCTTCATTACAAGCAATGCCCAAACGTGTTGGAAGAAAATCAGTGCCTCAGGTTTAGATTGCATGGGCTGAAGTTTAGCATGTAGCTGTAAGCAGCCTGCCTCAGTCCAGCTAAAGAGTTGCAGCTATAAAGGCAAAAATCCACACACAGCAGCAGTGACATGATTTACTCATAGTCCTCAGTGCACAACTGCACATGTCCAATCTTTCACAAATGTAAAATATATTACTAGGATGTGGGGACTGCTTGGAGATTCATCACATCAAAGTTTGGTCATGGCATGCGGACAGTGTAAACAATGAATGATTTCATAGGGAAAAATTTGTCGCTGGATCCTGAGGGCCAGTCTGGAAGTCCTTGCAATAAGCTCAAGAATGAACACTATAAATACTTCACACAAAGATCAATTCATATATGCTATTGCCTTACTTGAAGACTTGGAGCCCAGAGCTGCAGACCCAAGCCTGCGGGTAGTCCCCATCCCAACTCTGCGTGAGTTTGCGGGGGCCTTTGAAGAAGTAGAGGAGCTAGCTGAAGAAGGTCTGTTCCCATCCACAGAGTCTTCATCATCAAAAATTTTATCTGCCAGGAAAAAAAAAAAAAAACCCCACAAAAAAAATCATATGCAGCTCTAAATGCTACGAAGCAAAGGGACATCCCAAGGAACATGCCCACACAATGGCAAACGTGCTGCATGTTCAGGTCTGTTCTGCCAGCTCTCATCTCAGCAGTGTCTTCAGGCTAGAAATCCAGACCACCAGGCCACTGAATCCAATGCTTTGCAGCCACTATGTTATAAACCCTTTCAATCAATGCATTCAGATAAAAAGAATAAACTTTAAACCTACAGCAGAAAGATGCAAGCCACAAATAATGCTTGAGTTGTCTACAGTCTGTATCCCTGATGTTTATACCTCTGAGAGCTATTTTGCCATGGGCTGTAGCAAAACCAAGACCATGAGCAAATCCAAGATCCAAGTGTGGAGGGGATCAGGCAGTGCAGGCTGCCCCGTCACATCCTGCTAACTGCTTGCACCAGATTGAGAACAAACAAGGTAACCCAGGAAAGATCACATGGCAAGACCTATGCTATAGATAAACCACAGATCATAATCACAGACCCCTCTAGAGCTACAAATTCACTTTAACTTTTGAAATGATCACCAGAGATTGCCTAGAAGGAAACAGAAAAGAAACAAAATCTCAGGTTCATCAAACCTATAAAAGTAAGGCGTTCTAAATCTTACTGAACCTTCTGTGTACATCCAAAGGGAACTGCAGCCTCTACCGCCAAACGTGAACATAAATTAACTTCAAATGAATTACAGTCACTTTGATTCTCAGTGAAGGTCACTTTCATTCCAAAGGAGTGCTTATATTGCAGTTTTACACAGATTAGCTAATCCACTTAAAAAAACAGCCTTAGGTTGAAAGGTGACAAAGTATTTAGACAGCTGAAATAGACAGTGAGTATTATTTATCGAGGCCTGAAAGCCACCTCAGTCCCCATCACTGGGTTTCTCCACACTAACACTGATTCAAGATTTGAGACCTGCTTCATGTCCATCCCTCTCCAGCATTCCAAAGAATGCACCCATTCTCCACTAGTTCAGGAACAATTTCTTTGCAAAATTCCACTTGGCAAAAAACTCAAGCAGGTGCTTTAACCCATCCCTATTGAAGAAGACACCTGGGAACATTTAGTAACAAATACAGGCTCCCAGTTAGACACTAATGAGTGAAATTCAATATAGGTTGAGCTTTCTAAAGTAAGAAAAACTGACAACAGCATACACATATTCTAGGAGAGGCAGAAGAACCTAAAGAAAAGCCTGTATTGTCCTTAGCCCAACAGCCTTAAGGAGTTCTCACTGCCCAAAGTGGTATTGGCTTATTAGCAGCTGGACACAGGGGAACCATCACAGATCACCTAAAACCCACATTTCCACTATACATCTGTGCACATGATGACATACTCCAAGCATAGCTGAACAGTTAAATGGCAGGTGGACAGTAGCATCCAACAAGCTAAGAAAGGTAGCCAAGGACATCTCTCTCCCTAATTTCGATGTTCAAGAAGTCTCAGAATATAAGAAAGGGCTAGATTAAAAAAAAAGGTAACATCTAAAGGAAAGGAGCAATGTAACAGCAGATACTTGGACTGTTTGTTAGGCAAAACACGTGAACATCAAGAAATTTAAGGACACACAAGTAAAGAGAAGAACATTGGTCTGGAAAATACCGCCCTGAGAAGGCCCGATCTCGTCTGATCTCGGAGGTCAAGCAGGGTTGGGCCCAGTTAGTACTTGGATGGGAGACCACCTGGGAATGCTGGGTTGCCGTAGGGTTTAGTTGGGGATGCTCCTGCCCACTGCCGGGGGTGGGGTTGGACTAGATGACCTCCAGAGGTCCCTTCCAACCCAAAACTATTCTGTGATAAGCTACATTTAGGATGTGGGCTCTCTCTTTAACACAGTGCCCTAAGGCAGGCATAGAGACCATGCTGCCTCCCTATTGACACTGGTCATGTTCTCATACATGTAATTCAAAGATAATTGGAAAAGAGCTCAGGGAAGAACCATGAGAATAATTGAAAGAGTGGAAAATACAATTTTAATTCAGTTAAATGAAAATTCACTGCAGGAAACTGTTTAGTCTGGTCAAATTCTTAACAAGTTACTTGATTACACTCTGCGTTAACACAGCAGCTCAAGATTTATTAACAGTTTTACAGTATGATTTATTAATAGTTTCTCACCTAACAAAATAAACACACATGGTGGACACTGGCTAGAGCTTAAAAAAAACTAAATTCTGAATTGCCTTCTTTTTTGTCCTCCCTTTCCCCCCACCCTTTATTTCTCCCCCCAATAATCACAGGACTGACTCTCTGCAAGGTTAGCAAGTTTGTCACCCAGCAAATTCTACCACACGCAATTCTTAAAAAGCAAGCTAGATTTTTGTTTTTCCTGAAAGACAGTCTAGTTCAAATAGGAATTTTTTGGTGAAAGTTGCACAGAAAGTCATGGCAGATCAAAATAGACTTTCAAACATAATATCTCTGAAGGCTCTAGGAAGGGGTTTACGTGACACTGACAGACTTGCACAGACCTTAAATACAAAAACTTCTTAGCAAAATTTGCCCAAATTGCATTTATGCAAAAGCTCCTATATAAATATTAAGGAAACTATAATTTGATATGTGTGTGTATATATATAAAATCAGCCAAAAGAAAGTCAAACATATTCAAAACAAAAGATGCTTTACTACTTCAAACTACTTTCATCTAGTAATCTAACTCTCCATCAGCTGCATTTCAGGCTATGTAGATGCAGTCTTAGTTAATTCTCTTCCTCTTGTATCTGCATTTGTAAAGCCTCATCCCTCTGAAAGGAGAAGTGGGTGTGGTTTCCCATTTCAGATAATAACTAAAAATTCAGGAAAAAATGATATTTAAAGGATCACACTCCAGTAGCATTTTAGCAGTTAAACAAACTACCATTTTTATTTAAAACAGGCTTTTCTGAACATTAGGGGGAAAAAACAACACTCAAAAAAAAAAATACCCCACAAAAAAAAAACCCAACCAGACAGCCTAGTTTTGGGGATGTCTGGATTACAATCGCATCTTTCTGTTCATTGAGTCTACAAACTCAGCATTACCTATTTATTAAATCAGAATATTCCTTCAATAACCTAACAGCATTTTCTCATCTGAGCAGCACAGAATGACAGCAACACATTCAGAACTGCACATCAAGTCTTCCAGCAGCACGTGTGCAGGACAGAAAGAGAAACAAAGAACAGAAAGAAACCTGAACATGCAAGTATAGAAAATCAGAGAAAAACAAGTTACTATACATTATCATTAAAAAGCCTCCCCTCCCCATTTGTTGACTTCTGTTCACAATAATCATATGAACTATGATTGTATTTTTTGGAGTCTATCCTCAAATCATGAGGTGGTAAATTCAGCATGGGTGTAACTCTTGTCACTTCACCAGAGATGCACCGAAGCAGAATCGGTGCCACATTTTAACATTAAATAAACATTAATGTTCCCCCATCCCAAGACCCCCCCAGTGCTCATTTATAAAGGCCATATACTATAGTACTCTCCGCCAGAGACATGCCCTTAATAAAAGAGGCCTTTGTCTGCTCTCTGCTCTGTTGTCTAAGGGAAACAGAGAACACAGTTTGCTTTACATTTTTCAATTCCTTTATATTATTTAAGAAGACAAAAAAAAAAATAAAATTGCTTACAAGTACATATCCTTCTGCAAATAAGCTTCCTCAACATTCCTTCATATTTTCCATAGCGTGCCCAGATGTAATAGTGCTTCACAGAGCGCCGCAGCTTTCAGTCCAGAACCTAATCAATCATTGCCCTCGTATTCATTAAGCATGCTGCCTTCACACGTGGATTTAAACAGCTATGGCTTCGGTCCTCTCTATGACTGCACCTCTGCAGGATTCTCATCAACACCCATTTCAGCCCAGGAAACTTCAGTTCCCGTCTAGGAAGGTAATTCCCTGCTAGTGAGGGGAACTCGGGACAAATAATCCATGATGAAGATGAGCTGAGTCTGCCTGGCTGGGGCTGGCTTGCACTAGGAACCAGCCTGACTTTATCCCCTGGGAAGCGCTAACAGGAGCATCTCAACAGCTGTCATCATTTGACCATGACGAATAAATTTAGTCATTATTCATTTTAAAATGTAACCCCTTCAGGTCTGGGCAAGGTATAAGATGGAGAGAAGAGACTGTCCTACTTGTTCAGGAACCACAGTAAACAAGTGTCTGCATTTCCCCTGCCTGAACCACCAGCCAGGGACCTTTTAAAGCAAAGTAATTGAGTCTCAAATTTCTTCTACAGTGAAAGGAGATGCTTTCTGGCTTTTAAAAAATTTAAGATGTCAGATTCACATCTTCTAGTCATTTGTCTACAAGCTTTAAAGAAGAGAGCTACTCTGAAGTGACTACAGATTGGGGAAAAGCTTATGAGCGTGTCTGTTCCTAATAAAGATGCCCTGCTATGGTCTTCAGGTCCACTCTGCACAGCACTAAACTTGTTCTGGCCTCCCTGTGCCCATTCAACAAGTTTCATCTTCAAACATTAATGCAGCTGAAGTACACAAGATGGATACAACTGACAAGCATCACCTGCATCTCTCTCATGAGAATCCCCCTTTTGAGTGCAGGTGAAGGTGGATGGCACCACAGAACCCTGCCTTCCCTAGACATCCTGCATTAGGAGAAGAAACACCACTGCTGAAGCTGACACACATTTCAGCACATCACAACCCCATGCTCAACCTCTCCAAAGCGGGGCAAAGCCCAACTCCCTGAAGCTCTCACAGCTCCCTGTGAGAACACACACAGGCAAACCCATTGATGCCAAAGAAAAGAGGGTATGTTTCTTCTTTCTGCAAGACATTACTCCATGTGCATCAGTCAATATTTTTGAGGCTAACACCCCTTGGACACCTCAGCTCATGCCTTCCACCAAGGCCAGCGTTTGGCACTCCCATCTCTGGCTGTGACTCCCTTAGGACACAGGGCATCTCTCTGTAGCTGTCCTATCAGCCTCCAAGCAAGATGCTTCAGCCAAGGTTAAATGCCTCTTCCTCTCAGCACACAGCAAACTCCTGCATGGCTTAACTGCAAGCCTGCCCAGTGCCAGCATATGTATTGCACAGGTTTCTCCAGGAAAATGAGTCTGAGTCCACTCAAGATAAAGGGACATGTATATGCTCCTCAGAAGGATTAAATCCTTAAAACCAAAGCAGTTACAGCCACAAGCAGAAGTACGCAGGCACAACACATCATTAGGGTTCCCTCACTTGGCCATCTCTCTGTCTCCCAGCTGCTTTCTCCTGGCCCTAGCCACAGCCCCTCCTCCTCTTTCCCACCCTCCACATGGGGCACAGTGTTTTGAGCCTTTTAAACACCACCCACTCAGACTCAGTGACACCAGTCAGCCCCATAGTGACACTTGCCATCCCTCTCCCCTCAGGTCCAGTTCTCCCAGGTTGACTCAGCCACTAGCTCCAGGCCCAGCCCAGCCCTGCACTATTCAATGAATCACCTCATCATCCTTCACAACTAGCTTTGAGGTGGATTCCCAAAAACCTGACCTCAGCAGGGATCCCTCCAAGGGCTCACCAGGACTGACACAGCCACAGCAAGGATATGTGTATCATCATTACCTTGGCTTACTTCTCTCATGTCACATGCACTGCCCTATTTAAACTAGAATATGTATCATTTTGGGTGGAAGCTTGTCTTCTGAATAAGGTTTCTACAGTGTAAATCTAGACAATGCATTTATGGCCATAATAAACACACCAAGTTATATGGCTACCATCAGCCACAGGTAAGGTGGTGCTAGAGAACCAAGCCAAGCGTATCATGCAAGTTAAGTGGATAAATGCTTTTTATTTTAATAGTCCTTCCAACACCCATATGCTCTTCCTTAATCCAAAATGTTTGTTTTCCTTCCTTGGCTAGGAAAGGTAACACTTGCCATCTTGGCTGCTGCCTCATTCTGTCTAATTACAAGCTAATGAAGCTGCCCATAATCCAACAGGCCTTCAATTGCTGTCAAAGGGTAAGATTCCTGAAATAAGTAACACTTGGAACTGTTTTCTGCTCCACGTATATCATATTTACACAGTTGTTCTGATTCACATCCTGCTCAGTCCCAAGCACATAACTACAGCAATTTCAGAGTCCTGAAGTCTGCCATCCCTCTGTAAGCACAAAAACAATTGGGCAGGAAGAGCAATAAGCAGCAAAGCACATTTCTGTTAGTGAGGAATCCCACAGTTGTTAAACCAACTCCAGTACAAGGTTAACTGAGGAAATTGATGTACACCCTGACCTGACCACATCTAATTAGGCAGACACAATCCATACATGGAAAGTAAATTCTAACTTCTACTTGAGAGAAGAAGCAATAGACCTGACAACATTCAAAATCTTCTCTCAAGGACTGGCCTAGTAAGTCAGACAAAATCTTCCTGCAAAAGACTAATCTGAAATCAAGCAACTCATGACTGATTCAAGTTACTTTTCTGAAGGATATTAAATTGGAGCCATCTGGTTCCAGGATTGAAAATTATAATATCCCTCAGAAAAGTAACTTGAATCAGTCATCAGCTGCATGATTTCAGATTAGTCTTCTGCATGTATCCATGATGGCTGAGGAACCTTGAGAACAAGAGCCTCAAAGACCTGAAAACAAGAAAGGATTCACTATTTATGAGCCTGCTTCAAAACATGATTTGCAAATCTGTAAAGTTGACAACATGAATGCACTAATGTCATCATGTTAACAAGCCACAGCATGCACTATAATACATATGTGTAAGAATTAACACTACTAAGAACACAGCAGACACAGTGTTTTTAAGAAACTTCAGTTCAAATCCACTCATGTGGAAATGGGAATTTTTCTGAGTTAGTGAAACAGTCATTCAGACAGTCTTCAGCAATACGTAAGTTTCCATTAGCTTTAAATATTTGGAAAATAGATGGAACAACGGTTTCACATTCCTACAAGCTTTGTAAAATGCAGTAGTGATAGGAGACAACAAAACAGCTATGATACCAAGTAAAGGAGCTACAGCTCAAACAGCCAAAAGAATTCACAAAAGCACCAAAAGCTGAAATATATCCACAAAACCAGCCAGGATTTATTAGTTTCACTAATTACTTTAGTGTCGTCCATACAGACGTTATCTGGGGAAAAAAAAAACCTGCGAGACAGACACAGACATGCACACAAGGCAAAAAAGCACAAGATGATAAAGAGATAAGGATCTGTTTTCCTGTGTTATCCTTGGAAATGCAATATTCCCACAGTGTCATTTCCAGCCAGACATACAAGTTTTTCCCCAGACCAGGAGCATCAGAAAACTCACAATGCATACCTTGGAAAAACACACCCGCCCCAAAAGCCCACGCGTTTACATCAAGTTGCAATTTAAAGAGCAAAATGAGCTTTTCCCTACCCTGCCCCTAACCCTCCTGTCACCCAGAGGTTGGTTATTAGGCTTTGCAGGGTGCCTGCCAACCATTCATAGCCAGGCTGTTTGTACAGAGATAGGATTATCTACAAACACAGCCTTCCACAAACACAGCAACGAGTTCAGAGTCTATTAAACACAACAGCGTGTTATTCCTGTGTTTCGCTGCTGCGGCTTTCCCCGAGAACTGCACTTGGAGTACTGTCCCTTTTTTATTCTGGACCTTTGTAAATACCCTTTAAATTGCACTGGGTAGAAAAATCACCAGCAGCAGTCCAAAGCACAGCCATCCCTCCCCTCCTCTCAGCACTGTTAGCATAAATCTTTGCAGATAAAAACGCAAAGCCTTGAAATCTAGAGATACCAGTCGATAAGAAAGGCTATTTATACAGCATGGACCAGAAAGATCTTTTAAAGCCAGAAAATATGTTTTTTCCAGAACTACAGGAATTAGTGGCCTTCTGCAAGACTAGTACAGCTGCTGGAACGTGTCCCTTTATTCCTGAACAGCAGATAAAGTATATTGTCTTCCATTTTATTATTAACCTTGGGCTGCATGGTGCTGTGTGCTGCACAGTGCCAATGTTAAGGTTTCTCCTTAGTCTTACTAAAGTTTAATTATTTAGGCAAGTAATTATATAAAATAAAGCAAATTCTTCTCTCTTCATTCATAAAACAGTAAAACTCCATTCTGCAGAAGCACAGGAGCTCCCTCAGGCACCATCTCCATACACACAAGAGGCAGGGATGCATCAGGTTGAACAGCAGTGAATGTTTCCCCTCCTTACCCTCACCTCCAGGTTTTAGCCAGCTCTCAGCACTTGCCAGAAAACTCACAGCAACAGCCTGGCCCAGTGAGCCTCTGCTTTGTCTGAAATTCAGGCCACAGGCAAAATGGGCAGTGGCATCATCCACACTACACCTGCTACCCCAGGCAACAGCCTCCTTTGCCTGGGTCTGTGGTCCACCTTGCACAGTACTTGTTCAAAAAATGACGTAAGTGTAATTAAGAGGCACAGTCATTCAACAGGAGCAAGAAGTATTTGTTATTATTTTAGTAAGTGGGTAAAGTGAAACAGCTGCTGAAGGACATTCTCAAGGGTGTGAAGACTTCAGGGCACTGTCAGAAACAGGATTAAGTTCCATTCCTAAGCTTTCTTTTTCCTAAATCACTTTTTCTCCCTCCTACTAAAGGTGCAAGTAGCATCCCAAATATGTTCTTATTGTCCTAGTATCTTCAAAACTGGTTTATGCATATTCAAAAAAGAACATTTGCAAAGGGCTTGGGAAAACAAGAAATCCCATCACAAGGCATTGGGGGGCGGGGAGAACAGTTTTAATTTAGTTGTTCTTGGCTGGCTGCTTGAAACTTATTCACACTTGAAACTGAGTTCTCTATATTTCACAGATTTAGNACCCCAAGTGATTTTCAGACTGTGCCTAAAGTACCCAGTAATGCTACAGCAAAAGAGCTACCACAGCCAGCGCTAAACCCAGCTCCTGGGAGACATCTGCTGGCCACAGCATGGGGTTTATTGGCCAAAGCCCATATGGAAAAGCAGGTACCTGGGAAACCATTATGTGAAGTTTTGCCTTACCTGTACTGCCTAGACTCTATATAAATAAGGTGAATTAAGGTGCACGTCAGGATTCAAAAGCCTTTAAACAGACAAACGTTTTTCACCCAAAAATGACAGGACCATGGTGTGCATATCAGGTGCCTCCAGTCCCACAGACCAGGTTCAGGTTTCCAGCTATTAGCACCATCTGTTGCCATGACATCATAGAAAGAGGCCACTTCTCCAGCCTTATTCCCCACCTGGCATTCCTGACATACATCCCTCTGCCTACTCTGGTAATTAGCACAAGCATAGCTCACCTAGATGCTGACTGTCCTAACACATCATAGTCAACAAAAGGAAACTGCACTTTCTATTGATTGCTACCACTTACTACTCCCTGAAGGACTGCTCGTTTTCTGTATGTGCAGCACACCGAGGTGCAAAACACTGACAATTAGCATGCAGATCTGTACAAGGAAGGAAGGAGAATCTTACTGCCTCAAGTTACCCAGAGCACATCTCGAGGGGGCAGAAATGCTGCACGAGACCCACTGCCAGTCACCACAGAACATCCACCCCAGTGCAAAGCCTGGTACTGCACGCATCCTGTTGCTGACTAAAACTCTATTCTAGACTTCTATTTCTACTTCTAGAAACACCTACGAGGAGATAAAAATGACACACTAAAGCCTTGCTTCCTTTTGGGACAGGTCTCAGGATAGCAGAGTCAGTCAAGTTTAAGCCAAGAAGATGAGTCTGAGGAATCTGGGGAAGAAGTAGTGCCAGCCCTGTACAAGACCTTCCTTTAGGTGTATTTACAATCAGTAAAAGAAGCAACATGTTGTGCAGCATTTCACATTTGCCTCCTATGAGGAGGTGGGGAACTCTAAACTTTCCAAGCAGTCTCTTCCGAGCCAAGAAACACAACATGTGTTGTTATTTCTGAACAATGAAGGAAAAAATAAGACTGTCAGCCTATGTCTCCTATACACCCCACAGAAAACAGAAGCCAGGGCTCTGATCAGAGGTGTTCATCTGCCTGGTTGAAGGCCAATGCCTTTTGCATCTGCAAAAACTATATTGTGTTATGCACATTATGGATCAATGACTCCCACCTAGAATAACTGGCCTGATGCATAATTAATATACTTTAATTAGATAACCATTTAAAAACCTGTACAATGCTCATTGGGGCAACAACCATGAGGAGAATGTCTAAAACTAGAGGTGGCTGAGACAAAAGAACAACCATGAAATGAAAATTAAGGAGCAACAGGCAGCGACTCAATAGCCTACATGCATCTTGAGAAAGATTATCAACAACTACAAGAGGTATGACCAGCATGATGACCAGGAATAAATAAAGAAATGCTTCACCTTTATAAAGAGACCTGTTACTACAGACTGTGAAGGCACATATATGCAAGTGACATATAGAGACAAGTTTTGTTTCTTTAAAAATAAGTCAAAGTTGAATTTTAATACCAATGCTAAGCTGAACAGTGGTTTGAGATGCTTCTGACAAAAAACATGTCTGACAAAGGCCTCAGGAGCTCCTTGGACAATTGCTACTAGGTTAAAGCGTTGGCTGTATGTTCTCCAGAGCATTCACTGCAGCTGTTAGCAAGGAAAGGGATGAGGAACCTGACCTGATGTTGACTCTTGTTCTGGAGTATTTAGAAGTATTGACTGGCTGCATCAGCATTCTCCTGATGCACCAAAAAAACAACGTTTCTGCCTACTCCCAAGTAATAAAACTAGCAATTGGAAGAGGATACTTGCCCCTTCACCACCTCAATTCAAAGCTAGGCTCTGCTTGCTCGCATAGAGTTGGTAAGCTGCATGCACACAGGATGTTCCAAATCATACTTCAGCAGCAGTATGCCAGCTTTTGCAATGTCTGTGTAAGCACACTCAGCTACAGCCAGATCATAGATCAGCAACCCATTAGAGCTGGAGAGAAATATCTATTCCCTACCCAGATCACACTCATTTTGGTAGATACTGGAAGACAGAAACAATGGCTTGCTGATAATCAAACCCACTTTGTTTATTCTCCTTTGAGACACTGGGGATATAAACCAAATAGCTGAATAACTAGCATTTTACATTTCCCAGGATCATTGTAGAAAAAGCAGTGAAATCACACTCAGTATCAGTGACTTCAATAGTAACTTCGAAATTTTTTGGTTTATTTTGTTTTAATTTTTTTTTTTTCAGAAGCAAAAGCAGAAGCCAGGAGGTAACAGATCATGAAAACCTTTTGGACTCTGGCTGGTTTGAAAAATGCACCCAACCTAAGAGCATTAAGATATGTTTCACTTTTACAGACAAAATGCTCATTCAGTAACTCTCAGAATGGATTTTCAAGAATATTTACTTCTAGAAATACTTTGCACAGCTTTCTTCATGTATGATCTAGATAGGAATAGTTCCATGGGTTTTGACACAGTGAAAACAGAGGCAAAATATACATGAGGAGGCTGACTCCCAGTCATGAAGTCAGAATCTGAGCAAATGTCAGAAGACGTACCAGAGTATAAACAAATTCTTCATTTAATCACCTTCACGCTAGACTTCCAGCTCTCTACATTGAGGATGGAGGTGAATGCAAGAGCATGTATCAGAGAATGTATTCCTAGAATGCCTAGTTGGAAGGGACCTCAAGGATTGTCTGGTCTAATCTTTCTTGGGAAAAGCACGGTCTTGAAGTGATTATTTTTCAGATGTTAATATCTCAGATTGCCTTCTGTGTGATTTCAAATAATCAGAGAGGTCTTGGTACACTAAGTAACGGCCTGTTCAACAGACCCTTCAGTACAGTGTATTGCTTCCTTGTGGTTGGATAACAACCTACATGAATCAAATGCATATTTAATATATAGCTTCAAATATAAGCCCAGCCTGAATTCCTGATCTACAAGTGGAAAGCTCCAGTTCCTGAGACATACCAGTTTCTTGGGCCTTCTTCACCTTCAAAGATGCATTTTAAGCAAATCATTGCCTCAAGGAAAAAAGTCATGGGAAAAAGGCTCCAAAGCCAAAAACATATCACAGCTTATAAAATATTAACAGTCAGCATGGCTTCTGTTTTCCCAAAGCTTGTTCCCCTCCCCCCAACTCCATTAGAACAAAAGATAGAACTAAGATCTTTATCCACATTCCTCCCCCATAAACAAACCTCATTAGGTATAGCATACACAGCAGTCATGTTCAGGGGAGAAAAAAGGAAATACAAAGGTGGAGTCAAGACACTGTTGAAACTTTCATTCCTTTTGTCATTAACAACTTTAGACTACTAACTATGACAGTTCATATTTCAGAGGCAATGTGAAACCCTGAGCAAGCAGGGGAACTCCAATGTGCTATGAAGGAAAAAAGCATCTTTCGCAAAGAGCTTACACTATAAATAATGTACCCAGAGTATAATTACAAATAATTAGTGTTATTCAGACCGTATACTTCGGAAAAGTAAGCACAAAGATCCTTCTCCATTTCTCTCAAAAGTAAGAGGACAGTTAAAGAAATAAGTACTGGTGTCCTTATCAGTCCGTTTAACACAATACTGCCTAATCCATTCTTACTTGGACTTCATCAGTGATGCTTTTCACTTTCTCCCCATGGTTCAGCATCCTTTTTTCAACCAGGTCTCTGCACCTACATAAAACTTAAGCCTGTTGCCTTGTCATCCAAAATTTTCTGCCATGACGGACAGTTTGTCCCAAATGAGACTCAGTTAACTTTGATGCTACAGCTGGTCATTTGAGTTCTTCAATAATCATCCTGTTTTACTCCTTTATATTGTGTATACAGCAGAAGACTTTCACAGCTGTCAGATCCATGAAAAAAATTATGAAATAAAAGCAGTTTCTGCATAAAGCTATTTACTGACTCAAATAAAAATGATCAGATGGGATCAATTAGGAAATCAGAACTGGAAAAATGTGATGTGACAAACCAGTAAAATCTCAATTAATCTAAGCTGAATTCTAGCAGTTCCTCTGTTGCATCTCCTATACCACCTTATCTCCAAGACCACCTCACCCACAGGAAGAGCTAAACAAAGCGCAGACTAATTTTGACCTCAGTTACTTAGTTTAAATCAAAGTTCAGAACTTGGTAAGAGGTAGTGGAAGCTATGAATAAACATATTTACAAGCAGGCAAAAGATCTCCTCTGGTTCAAGGACAAAGTCTGTCAAGCAAAAGGAAGCATGAATTTGCCTCAGGACTCAGACTCATGATCAAATCACTGCTGCTTAACAAGTTGTAAGACACCAGCTGAGCCTGAGTAACAGCCCCTGTGCTGCTCTGAAGCTACAGCAAATGCAAGGTACTATAATTTAACTTTGCCCTAAAGAAAGAAACTTAAGCTAAGCAGAATCATTCACATTTACCACAAAGAACACAAACATTAATCACAACCCAGTTAAATGCCTGACTCTGGATATAGCCATTACAGGCTTCACAAAACAAATACTGACCTAAATGGAACTGGAGACATTAAAATACAAAGGGGTTCCCATGTAAAAGCTCAGAACACTAACAGCAGAGAAAGTCTGCCTCAGCCATTTTCAACATCTCTGGAGGAAAAATACATAAATAAATAAATAAAACAAACATCAACAACAAAACCCAAAATCATTCACCTTTCCTTAGCAGCAATATCTTCCATCTCCTCACAGAAGACTGTGCCAGCTTAGCTGATGTAGAACAAGATTCAAAGTGGCAAGCACTGCTGGTTTAAATCTTAACCATCCTTAGTCAAAAAAGACACTGAAATCATTAAGTGAGGCAACATCAAGAGCAAACGTTGGCATTTGTGAAACACCCTAGATCTAAACAGCCATCAGGAATCTCAAATCTATGCTGATGCAAAGAAAACATCCACTCCAGTCTCACAGGTGAAGTAAACACAACTGATTCCCATCTATACAGATTACTGGTTTCACACAGGCACACTTGGAGTCAACAAGTCAAAACCAAAAAAACCAAAAAAAACCAACAAACAAAAAACCCACAAACCACACACAATATAAGGAATCATTATCTAAAACATCTTGAGATCTCTCCTCTCCCCAAGGCAAGCCTGGTGGGCACAGCCATTCTGTATATTGGTGACCTAAAAGATCATGGCTAGGCTTTGTGAACAAAGATCCTGGGAGGGCTCCATCCACGCTCTTCATCAGCGCTTTTTACAAGCTTGCTGATGGCTGAAAAGGCCAATGCGGGACAGACAGGAGCGGTTGCAAAAGGCACAGCAGAAGGACTCCTTAGGAGGTATAATCTGCAGACATGATTCTTTCTACATTGTCTTTTCTCCTCAAGAGTGATCCTGCATGCCTGCTCAAAAACATCAGCTGCATTAAAAATAGTGTGTCTCCAGACCTCCCGATTGGAGGCCAGAGTAGACCAGTTAAGGTGATCAATATGGCCAAGGCTGAGATGTTTTTTCAGGGACTCCTTGTATCTCCTCTTCGGGGCTCCTCTCTTGTGATAGCCAGTGGCAAGTTCACCATAGAGCATAATCTTAGGAAGGCTGTAGTTCTTAATCCTGGAGACGTGACCTGCCCAACACAGCTGCGTTCTCAGCAGCATGGCCTCAATGCTTGAAATTGCTGTTTGTTCTAGGACAGATGTATTAGTCACATAATATGACCAATGGATGTTTAGGATTGTACAGAGACAGCGTTGATGGAAGCGCTCCAAGAGTCGTAGGTGGTGCCAATAGATGACCCATGATTCGGAACCATATAAAAGAGTAGACAGCACAATGGCTCTATAAACATTGATCTTTGTACTTTTCTTCAAGTGTTTATTTCGTCAGACTCTTTTATAGAGTTTTCCAAAAGCACTATATGCCTTTGCTAGCCTATTGTCTATCTCTCCGTCAATCTTACCATCTGAGGAGATGAGGCTGCCTAGGTAGTTAAACTGTTGGACTGATTTTAAGTTCTGAATCGCCAATGGTGATATAAGGATGATGAAAAACTTCCTGAGGTGCAGGTTGATATAAAACCTAAAAGATCACTGCATTGATAATTCAAATGGACAAATAAGACACCAGCTTCTTCCCCCTTGCACCCATTTCTCTACCCTGAAGAGTTACTTTCCTCCATACATGATATTTAGACTTTATTCCTAAATTGCAAGCTGGAAGATAAGTCCATATAAAGACTCAGCTCCTAGAAATAAATGGTCCTCTATTTAGCAGGCTGCTCATGCTCTAAGCAGAAGCCACGAGGAGAACCAGAGATCCCACTACACCACTCTGTTCCTGTTTTGTTAAATACTATGCCAAAGCACAAAGAAAGCCATAAATAGACATGTTAAGATGAACAGTTCCTACTTTTATTTCAGTTCTATGATGTAAAATTCACCCTAAAGTTTATATTTTTCTTTTTTACTTGTCTGAAACGGAGATTACCCACAGGGACATCTTTAAGTGCCAACTTGTTCCAGCATCACCTACACAGACCCCACACTCTGGTAACTTTTCCTGCCAACGGTGTGGAGTCTACCAGGGCATTAAGCTTGTGAAGTTATTCTCTCCATTTGGATACCACCTGACACCATCCATCTATAGTCTAAATTTGCTGACTAATTTGGAGTGGGGTGGGATTTTTTTTATTATTTTTTTTTGAGAAAGGAGGAAAACGGTGATCAGATAAAGGCAGGATGCTCAACTAAATGATTTTTACTGTCAGCACAGCAGGTTTTGGTCTTTCTATAGACAAGCAATGCACATAACTAAGTAACCAGCACAGAGCTTGATATGATACTTGATGTACATTGCCTGACTTAAGTTTTGGGAAATGGAAATAGGCTCTGGAAAGCACCAAGGAGAGGCAAAGAGATTATCTTTCTAAAACACACAGGGAAGTTGGGATAGGGAATAGACAAGGGAAGACAGAAATCATTGCAAAACACACATAACGACTTCAAGAGCTGTGTGCTTTGTGACCCATCCTGGAAACTGGTGCATATGCATCTCCTGATTTGTCAGATCAATGTATATCATGCTCAGAAAGGAAGGGACAGGCATCCCTTTCACTGCAGCAATTAAATTAAATGCTTCCTACTGACTGTAGTCATTATTCCTTATTCACTATTATTACAAATTAATTTCACAGAGTTGACATTAGAAGTAAAAAAAAATAATATCATACCTGAGAGATAATTCAAATATCTAAACCACTAAGAATGCCTTCTTGGTTGGTATTTCTCAAGTTGCTATACACAGGTTCAAATCCTACAACAACTATTTACAGACTTGATCTGAGAGTTTCATTTCTGAACCATTTGGGTTTTCTGTGATCCCACAGCCCTACAAGCACATCCGTTCCAAAGCACACGCAACTTCAACTTGTTGCAAAAACTGTTTGAGAGCAGAGACTTACTGTTTCCATTTACTAATTAACCAAGTAAAAGAAGCTTGACAAGCATTTTCTTTTTAAATTATAATATTGCTTAGAAGCAACAGTCAGATTCCAGACTGTCATGTATTTGCTTTACATTTTCACAAACCAGAAGCAGGAGTGTCTATGTCAGTGTTATGCTACATCTAACTACGTGTTAATACTTGCTTTGACAGGTAGGATTACTATCTTTTTGGCACATTAAAAAATGCTCACAAACTCCATGACTCAAACGCTATCGGGTATGGAAGTGGCAATAGCACAGAGGAGGTGTGAAAGTGGAGGCAGATATGAGTACCAAATTAGCAAGTTTTTATTATTAGCAGCTGTTTCCAGGCATTGCTTAGGCTGAAGAATCAGTATGAGGAACTAACATAAAAAAGTTAGCACGAACAACTGACTATAGTCCATAAAGATGTGAACCCAAAGAAAACAAGAGACGTATACCAGTTTCTATGAAAAAATATCAGCAGACTGGGTTGAAGAAGAAACAGCCATAGAAATCTTTCTCCACCCAAATCAGCAATTTTTAGGAGGCAATATAGGCTTCTGGTACCTTGTTTAACCACAAATATCAAGGAGAGCTCATGGGGCACTGCTGTCTGTCAAGAACTGTTACTGAAAACCAAACACAGAAGGCAAGCTATTGGACAGCAGCACCCTGCATCCAGAAGCAGCCACAACTCAGAAGAAATAGGAATAAAAATTGTGGGAAAATGTCTTATCAAATCCCTAAACCCAAATTCTATGGTCAATGTGTAGATAAACCTTAAGCACTTCTGGAGGAGGCAAGTACTAGTTAAAGCTTGAGGGGTCTGCTGGATGGCTTTGTTCCTTGCGAATGCATAAGCACTGAAGTCCTGTATACTTGCAAGCATCCCAGAAGGAAGAGATTTCTGTCTAGAGATAACTATTCTTTATATTTGGCCAACTGCCTTACCAGTTATCAGGCTATTCAGAGAGGAAAAAGTTTTGGGGCCTCCCAGAACATGAGAGCATGATCAGTCTGGTTCATCTAAGGCTTTAAAGTCAACCAATTGGGTCACTTGGGCCACCGGAATCACTTGCCTCCATTACAGAGCACTTTATTTTCAAATAGCAATAATTATTTTGTCGAGACTGGAACTGAATGGCTTGGTTATACAATGGCTATTTACTATTTGTACTGCTGTGGCATCCTGAAGCAATCAGTGACCAACCACATCCTGGTTCACTGGATATTGTGCACAGCCCACCAGTTCCCTACACGTTGCCAAATACTGAACCTATCCTCAATGGCCACAAGCCAGCCAGGGAAGCAAGGTTTGAACCATTAGCCTGCATATTAACCAGCACCTGAGGGGCTTTCAGTTCAGCTAACTCAACTGAGCTAAAAAGATGAAACTACACTCGTGCCGCCCCTCTGGTGAGGGTCTTGGCAATATTCAGTTTGAAGGACAGGATCTGTGAGGAGGTGATGAGACCTTTGCCTCCTGGCACTATGGAGAAAGGAATCCCCAAGTCTCTTATGGAATTAAGGCATGTCCTACATTTGAACTTCTCCATGCACATCTAATTCTCATTTAGGCTCCACACCTAACGAGAACAGCTACTTAACAATAAAGGATTGAAAGCTCAACAACCACCTTGCTAGAATGGAAAAAACCCATAAATGAGTCCCACCTCAAACTGAAAAAAAGGGACAAAACTGAGGAATTTCAAATTTCTAAATGAAAATTTTGATCTAGGAGCAAAGACAATAAAGCAGCCTCAAGTGTCACTCCTGCAAACACAGCACCATGCTGGCAAATCATCTGGTTCTCTTTAGTAACCATCTGTGCTTGCCTTCACTTACAGAAAATTAGCAAACAGAAGAACTGGCACACAGGAAATACAGTACATGACAGACAACTATGCATTCACCTTCAGCTTTGTTACAGAGACTGAAAGCAAGCAAGATCAAGCATTTTAACTGGGAAATACCAATTTCAATGCCACCTTTACATACTGGCATTCATAAGAAGCCAATGTTCCAGTTAGTGTGATTTTGAACTGCTTCCCTTGCCTGGCTTCCCTGCAAATCTTCATGGGTCCCTACTAGTGCACTCCCACCACAACTTGAGAGACGTGATGAAGCCTTCACTGAAAAGCAGAACAGAGAAGACAGCCCAGAAAACTTCTATTTTCTCTTTGCTTTATAGTAGGGTTTTTTTGTGCTGATTTTTTTTTAAATATCAGAACCAGGATGCTACTAATCCCTGGTAGCATCTGGAAACTTCCTCCCACTGACACAAAAAAATCACTGATAATTACTGTCTGGAATAGAGGTGGGTTTGTTGGGGGGAGGGGGAGAATCTTAATCACACTTAAATCAGGCTTACTTAGCTTCCTTTTGCAACTGCTATGAGGTAAGAGGGCTAAAAACTTTACTTTGTCACAGATATAAAAAAATGTATCCAAACATCATGACTTAAAAAGAAACATTTAGATTTTCTACTGAAAACTGGAACATAGAGCTTAGCCAGCAAGATAAAGCTTAAAATTTCAAGTAAAGGTTCAGCAGACTTCTAAAAAGGCAATTTTGAAGAACAGCATGAAGATTAAATGGAACAAACTACAGCTTCACCTACTAATTTGTAGCAAGCTGGTCCTCAGATAAACAGAATATACCCAATATTTACATATCAAGCTTTATGATCTTTATATTAAAATAAAAAAAAGTAATCTGCATCTTAATTCTTCACGAAATATGCCCATGTTCAACTTTACAGTCACACTGATTACAGAACAATAAACTAGAATAAAGTATTCTCATCAATTCTAGCACAACACCAAATCAGCAGAGGATGTAGTCAAATTATACACACTGCCATTTATAGAGGTGCCTCTGTTGTGGCTTGCAGCCATTTCATGCTGACATTGGGTTGTATTGTTAGCTGAGGTCACAGTTTCTTCTGCCTTTAGCCCTGTTACCACTCTTGATAAACTGAAGTGTTCAGTAACAGACAAATGCATCATCTCAAATGACAGTGGCAACCTTTGTCTTTAGCTTAGTATCATGCACAGTTCTAAAGGTGCTGAGTAAAAGAAAAAAACCACAGCTGATGAATTTGGAGATCTTGGATAACTACTGACTCTTATTCAAGGAAAAATAAAATCACAGAATAATTTAGACTGGAAGGGTCCTCTGAATATCTAAGTGATCCAATCTTCTGAAAGCAGGGCTGACAAAGTTGTATAGCTCCAGGCCTCATCCAGACAAGCTTTTAAAAGTCTCCATGGATGGAGATCCTCTGGACAACCTATTCCAGTGCTTCACTCACCATCCTCAAAGTTAAAAAAACTATCAGCTCATGGAAAAATGAGCATAAGCCTGTCCTCTCAGTCCTTGTAGTACATGAACTACTAGAACTTGCATAAAACCAAATGAATCTCTTGCTGAAAGAGTTCTTATTTCCAGTTTGAATGTTTTCTGGTATTAGTCTTTTATTGATGTTTGTACAGTATGTTGTTTTATAGAAATCACCTGCTGGTAGGGTCATCACTGGCCAAGGATGCAGAGCACTATTACACATTGCTCAGATATATTCTTCAGCTCAAACTAGTAGCATACAGAATTTTCTAGGGCATGTAAAACATGCTGGTTTAGACAGCTCCATGATCCAGCCTTCCCAGACTGGTGGAAAAGGACTGAACTGTTTCCCTGTGCACAACTGGGGGCCCAAAAGGGAACATTCCACCTTAGCTGATAGGAATTCCTGGCCTGGTTAATACAAAAAACATTGTTTCCCACAGTTCTAAGTGATCACCTTTTCCCACCAAGAGTTTTCAAACAAAATACTAAGTTTTTAATCTTATTTTTAATGCTGACTAGCTAAAGGCTTCATGTTTATCTCAAACTGCTCCACAGCACTTTGCACAGTCCACCTCTGCCACAGAACTCCTCGGTGCCCCCATACCCTACTGCATCTCCCGCACTCTAGAGCAAGAGTGTGCTTATGAACAACAAATAGTTTGGTCAAAAATAGGGACAAGAGACTGCTTTAGAGCCTGTGACAATAAATAGGCTTCAGATAGCAAAATGAAGGTGAGGAGCAAGCATGGAGCACAACGTTCATAAACAAGACCCAGTCCAGACCCTCGGAGAAAGCCAACTGTAGTGAGTCAAGGTCCAGCGCATGACAAAGAAAACAAAGAAAGACATCTGAGGAAAGTGCTAGAGACAAGTACAGAGCTCCTTAAGGGGGAAGGGACAGAAAATAAGTTTCAGTGAGCTGGTGCATAAACATGCCTGTAGAAGCTTGGGATCAGATCTTGTTTAAGTCTCCAGTGAAAAGGAGCGTGATTGTCTCTCCATATTATAGAAGCTATGTGTGATTAGAAGTCTCTGCAGATTCAGCTCCTGCCCTGCACAGAGCTCAAACAGCAGGAGCATAAATCAGAGCAGAAATGCACTGGCAGAGCTGCAGACTGAAAGAAGTGCACCCAGCCCTGCCTCTCCAGGGCTGGCTTCCAGGACTGCCCCTGCTCCCTCCTGCTCACAAGCAAGAGTTCAGGAGGGGAAAAGGGGAGGAGGGTCAGAGGGAGAAATGCAAATGATCAAGAACAATATTAGACCCATTCTTCATAAAGCAGACGTAATTAGAAATGTCAGGTCTCATTATGAGCCAGAGCTCCACTAGACAAGAGTCCCATTACTCAGGATAGATGTATGTGGAAGACTTGCATCATTTCTTAAAGGTGTACACATCCTTCCTCTATCCATACCCCACCCGAACTGAACAGTCTCATTCATTATGTGAAGGTGGAAGCAGCACCAACCTTATAAGAGCAAATGTCATTTACATAAACACTGAAAGCAGCAGTGCCAACACTGTTTCAGACACAAAATGTCTATTTCCCCCTTCCTTCTGAAAGACTAGGAGTAATCATGCCTAAAACATCCATAAAAAGGCTATTACAACATAGTCAACCAGCAGTTTACAAAGGGCTCTGTTCATTTCCCATTGAAATCATTAGGAAGAGTCCATGAGCATCAAAGGGTAGAGATTTGACCAAAAAAAGTGTCAATTTATCTTTCCTACCACTGCACGTAAGCATGCAAAACTTTCCATCAAACTACAATCTATCCTGGTCTTCAATGAAGACTAGATATGTTTCATAGCCAGTGGACATTAGTACCTGCATCTAATACCAGAAACTTCTATGTCAGGCATCTAAAGGACTTTCATGGTGCCCTGACAAGCTCTGAAGGGAGGCTAACCAGGTCTGCCACAGGAAAAGGAGCAGGTTTGAAAGCGTAGTTACTATAGGTTTTGCCATTCTTGAGAAAAACAGTTCAGGTAATGCTGTACAGAGAATTAAGGCATTTATGTCTTCCTCTACAGTGCCAAAATTCACCAGGCTTAACTCTGAAGGCCAACTGCAAAGAAGCAGCCACTAGCAGTTTTCCTCAGGAAGGTTTGGCTGCAGTGAGCTCCCTTTAGGGTACACAGGGTGTAAACCAAGGGAGGATTACTCAGGGCTAGGTCTGCAGTTCTGGGCTTCAGGGGAATAAACAAGAGAGACTCAAAACTGCTTTGCACAATGCAACAAAAGGATTCCTTTGACAGAGCAGCAGGGCAGAATTAATTCCTTCAGCAAGCAGAAGAAACCCAGTCATTATACAGCATTTGCAGTCTTAATACTACAAAAAAGGGACGCTTTTACTTATTACAGCTTGGGTTTGTTCTATTTCACATCACTGTATCTGAGCCACAAAACAAAATACTTCAGCCAAACATAATGAAGGAGGGAAAGCAACGTAACACCAGAGCATGGCCAAGAATGGACAGTGCATGAACTGTACTTCCCACTGAGTAACAAATCAGCACTTGTCCACCCCTGCTTTTAGAAATCAAACAGGTGGGTCTTCAGTCTAGACATCTGAAGTAAAATCTCATGGTTATGGAAGCTGCAGCTAACTGTGGTAATACTATACATTCACTGCTCTGCAAGGATAGCATGATTTTTACCACCAGCAGGAGAAAAAACTTTTACTGACCCAAAATCCTATCCTGTAGTTCAGCCACTACCTTCAGGAGACTGCTGTCCTTAGAGGCTGCTAATTATAGCAGCTAAACACAGTTCGCTTCAAACATGCTCAAACTGAAAACAAATCTCATCAACTGAATGAGAGCACCTGCACAAGCCAGAGATGCAAGAAATTTCCTCTCTCCCCCAAGCAGCCTTTGGNCAGAGGTCCCTTCCAACCCAAACCATTCTATGATTCATTGCTAAGGCTGCTGATGAAGGACAGCAGTTTACTTCTAACTGGGACAGTGAAGCTACGTAAAAACAGCCCAAAGCATTCACTTTAAGAAATATCAGGAGACTACTCTGAAGAACCCAGCAATCAGCCAACACAGAGAACGACTCCCTGCTCCTCCACTGCTTTTTGTGGAAGCTAAACTATTTGTGAGCCTCAGGCAAAGTTTCCTACATCAGTAACACTTTCGTAGTTCTTTCCACAGCAGCAGAGAGCATGTGATATCTTCACTTGTGCTCAGTGAAGTACTTTGCTTCCCCAAAAAGCGCTGAAGTCAACATATGAAATACACAGAAAACCACAACCCAAATAGGCTTCACAAATCTGCAGAATATACAACTATGGGATACTCTAATGGCATGAAGCTGTGCCAGGAAAAGGTTAGGTTGGATATTAGGTTCTTCATTCAGAGGGTGATGGAACACTGGAATAGGCTCCCCAGAGAAGAAGTCATGTCACCAAGCCTGGCAGAATTCAAGAAACATCTGGACAATGCTGTTAGACACAGGGTGTGATTTTTTTAGGGGGGGGGGGGGGGGTGTTTGTCCTGTGCATAGACAGGAGTTGGACTCAATGATCCTTGTGGGTCCCTTCCAACTCAGGACGTTCTATGATTCAATGACTTTGCTCACACCAGGTTGCCCTTAGTGTGCCAGCCTTCTTTTAGGATATTTGAGTAATTTGTACTTCCATCTCTCAGAAAATGGTTGAGAATTAAAGTGTAACCTAAGATCACTGCTATGTTCACAATGATCGATGCGTTTGCACACAAACATGTGTATGAACTACCATATGGATAGATTTTCCACTGCAAGATGCTGTATACAATAAATGGCATGCTAGCAGATCAAAACCATGAGACTTAGAGTTACTTTCATGTGAAAACATCACTGGAATTAACATTGCTCCTGCCTTGACTCCTAAACTCTCTGTGACAAAAGATCTACAAAGGAAAGCCAGCTGAACAAAGCAGCATAGAAGAAACAAGGAAACTGGTCCACAGATTTTGAAGACAATGACTACTACAGATTTTCAGCACTGTTTTACAGATGAAACCAAACTGCCACAAGAACATGACAGAAATTGGAGGAAAAGACCACAGCAGAGAAAACAGACACACTCCTAAGCATTATTACAATGCAATCACCTCTCCAGCTCTACCAGATGTTACTGCAGTTTCCATGGGAAGTATGTAGGATCTATGCCTGTCTGTTGAAAATTCCATGAACTGCAGTGGTAGAGTGGTTCTGCTTGGTTACATCAAAACTGCCAAAAGAGCATTTCTGTGTTTATATAAAACCATCAGGGGTTAGGGAAGTGATGATACACACACAACCAAAGTAACTCTGGTCTACTACTTCTTTGCAAGGGAATCCTAGGCTCCAGGTACTTTGAATTCAATCCAGAAGACACGATAGTACTAACAACATAATTATTTTTCTTTTGACAATTGCTACTACCACAGCAGTCCATCAGTGGTGACCTGGAGGTCAGACATTTCCCAACAGATAAGGCTAGCTGGACTATGGCCCCAGGCTCTTCATTCCACCAACTGATCTTTCAAACCTGAGAAGTTTGCAGCATAAAGAAATTGACATGCTTGCTTAACAACAACAAATATGTGCTTGTTTTCTTTAGTAAGCAGTTAAGTACATTAATTATTCAACACAATCCTGGCTTTGGAAAAACAGACTATTCTCAAAGCCTCTTTTGACCTGGACAGGAGGAACCAGAGTGAAAAGGTCTCAGCTGTAAATGACGATGCTGTCTAGAGATAGGAGATGTAGCTCATAATGAGAAGAGCAGCCAGCCTAGGCAGTTTTTGGTGTTTTGTTCCTGGAGGTGGGAGGCATTTACTGACACCACACACATGTATCCTCCATCTCCTCTAAAAACACATCTAACAAATGCCTTGAAAGAACACTGTGAAACCATAAAATTCAAAAAAAGGATCCAAGCCCCTAAAATGAACAACTGCTCACAAAAATAGCATGTACTGTCACATGTAGTATCAATTCCACAGCATTCACTTTACCCAGATGATTTCCACCTTCTAATCCATTACAAAAAGCACTGCCATGAGACAGTAAATACCAATATAAAACCAAGGTCTATAAAACTCATTTACCAACAAGCTCAGACTTCCTAAATTTAGCCTACTGCATCCACAATATAGTAAGGATTTCAATAGAACAGAGAGAACAGGAGGAAAAAAAAGATGCAGCTTTTGCAAAGATGGCTAACAGAAATAATTTCCTCTGAAAGCTAAGATGAAATGCACAGGCTTCTGATGTACCAAAAATAAATGCAATACATACTTCCATCCTGTAAACTAATTCGTTACAGGTGAATAGATACAGAGCTCCTCTGTTTTTCAATTTCACCTAGTTCCCCCTCCAGCCTCTCTGACTTCCACAGAAATCCTTTCCATTGAAACACAAAAATGCAGAAAAGCCAGTGATGTCTCCATTTGGCACATTCTTGGGAACTATGTTAATTCAAAAGTACTTATAACCAATTTAAATAATCTTACCAACAGATGCTGCAAAACAAAAGTTAGGAAATGAAAGCCTCAGTGATCACTCAAAAACATCACAGACCAAGAAAGGTATCTGAAAATACCTGTCCTTCACTTCTTGCAACCCGTTCTGTTCCCACACATACACACACAAACACACACACACACAGGTATCCTCTTCCTCCACCTCAGACAGATCAGTATTATATTTTACAGAAGCTTAAACTGAGCTTGAGGTAAACATTTGTTTACAGACCATTTTTTAAAGTTCCACTTCTCCTGTAAGATTCCTTCAGTCTCTTCACATCTATAAAAAGCAATCTAACAGGCAAATATTCAGACACTAACAAATAAACCCATCCATCCCCGTGGCACGTTCATTACCACCTACCTTTCCCTGTAGTCATTATCTGCAGTGCCTGTGAGATGCTGGGGAAGAGCACCGTGCTCTGGGAGCAGCCCCACAGTACATGGCTCAGCAACTTCACCACCAGCACACTCTCCACCCTCCTAAGCAACATCTCTGTGTGACCTAGCAGATGATTGCCACCTCTCCTCCAAAATAAAAGCCTGCTAAGCACTCAGCTGAGCACCAAGTGTCCTTCTATGCCTGCTTGCTCACATCCCTCCCTTCCAAATTGGAGAGCTTAAAATCCAGAAAGCACTATTATGCTTATTTACAAAGTTGTGTAACAGAAAGGGAGCAAAGTTTGTCTTGTCCATTTACACCTTCCACAGGGATGTACTATAAGTTACTAGCGCTCATTCAAATATCATTTGGACATTACTGTGCTCTCAGCCTCCACGAAGATGAAAGAGTAATTCCTTGCTTTTTCTATGCAACAGGAATGCTAAGTCCATGAAATGGATTTTCTATTTCATTTTCTATTTCAACCTGAATACAAGAGAACAAGTCATAATGGAAATTCAATTGCACAAGGGGGTATGAATGCAGAAAAGCAGAGTGCAGCACTTTGGTTCAAAACCTCTCTGTGTTATCACAGTTATCCCTCCCTTCCAATCTAGAACTCTGCTGCTTGGATGTGTGTTGACAAACAGACAATATCCCACCCACAGATGCATGGCAATGCTTGGCAAATATGGGTGATCTTTTCCTCCTTAGAATAAACATCAAAATAGCATTCAGTGACTCAGCTTAGTTACCAGCCAAGCAGAGGCAACCAGAATAGTTCTAGTTTCCATCTAATTGCCTCCAAGTCGTCTACTTCATAAACAGAATTCATTCAGCAAATAGCATATTTACCTCAAACGGCATCTCAAATATAGAAGTATTTCTACTCAAGAGTAACATTACTCCTCCTTCACAGGCTTTCAATAACTGGAGTTATCACATCTGCTATTTTAGTATTATTCTCATCAAACTGAGTGCTAATTTACGCAGGCAACTACTGAAATTCACAGATTCATAGAATGGCCAAGTTGGAAGGGACCTTAAAGATCATCTAGTTCCAACACACCCCCCACCCCCTGCAGACTAGACCAGGCAGCCCAGGGCCACATCCAGCCTGGCCTTGAACACTGCCAGGGATGGGGCATCCACAACCTCACTGGGCAACCTGTTCCAGTGCCTGACCACCCTCCAGGTGAAGAACTTCCTTCTAATCTCCAATCTAAATTTCCCCTCCTTCAGCTTATAGCCATTCCCCCTTGTCCTATTACAATCAGACCATCTAAAAAGTTTCTCCCCTTCTGTCTTATAATCCACCTTTAGGTACTGGAAAACTGCTATAAGATCCCCTCAAAGCCTTCTCTTCTCCAGGCTGAATAAACCCAACTCTTTCAGCCTGTCTTTGTAGGGAAGGTTCTCCAATCCTTTAATCATCTTTCCTCACCTTCTGTACAAACATCCATGGGAGAGAGATATTGGCTCCAGACTTCTGACTTTAAGATATCCTGCTTTGATTTCCTCACTGTCCAGGACCACTGCCTCCTCCACTATCCCTAAACCTTGCTCTCCTGAGCAAAGTCAAAACTCAGCATAGACAAGAAAGTTCAATCTCATCCCTACCCATACATACCATACTGGCACACCACCACAGCATCCCTGCACACACCAGTGTGGAAACATCTCCCAGAAATTTTGTGACTTATGTAAAAAAAAAAAAAAGACTTTAAATAATATCAATACTATATTATTGCAATGATCAAGAGTACGGAAACCACACTGAAGCATTTTGCTTACTAATAGCTTCGGTTTGGGTCATCATTTCCTATCAGCCTGTACCTCACAGTGGATCACTCATTTCATTCTTGATCAATCCTGAAGCTTGATTATAAAGTCTTCTGGAGCCCAGGTCTGATCCAACATCAATTCAAATCCATGGCAAATCTGTATGCTTTTTATTCAGGTCCTTCCAGACCTAATACTAGAGAAACCCATGCAGCATGAATTTCTGGGAGTCTCTATTTACATCCAATAGACTCTCTCTGTATCCCATCCAACTGAAGAGCATCACATAATGCTCCATGAAGACAGCAGCTGACTAGCTGGCAATTATTGGCTCTTTGATGCTGAAAATGTATTTGTCCCAGGGGAATAAGGCATCTGCATAATTAGCAAAAGCACTTGCACAGAAAATAATTAGCTCACTGAAAGCCCAAAGGGGGGAAAACTATAATTTCTGCTTCAAGAAGGTTGAATAATTATATACCATATCACAAAACAGAGATGCACTGAGACTCATCGAGAACTCTAACATAGATTTTATCTTCATATTCTAGCTATAAGGGCTGCTGGTAGCCTAGCAACAAGCAGCATACTTGAGCATGCCAAAACCTCCCTCGGACTTAAACACCTCAGATTACTATGCAAACCTCCCCCACCCCACTATATCTTTGATTCTTGTATTGCTAAACAAAAAACCAAAGCCCAGCAAAAAGAAAAAAAAAATATCAAGCAATTCAAAATGAGCTCAAATAAACACTAACAGACTATGGTATATAGAAAGACAGTACATGACATTATTTTGATATTCACATTCTGATTAGACTCAATTCCTTAGGTTTATTCAAGAAATCAGAAAATGCTCCTTTTACTGTGCCATTTTATACTGCCAATGGCTTACAGACTGAAGTCTTCATGAACATTTCCCAGTCTGTCTCCCAAAAGCTCTGAAGTACTCGTGCAGCCTGCATAGAGCTAGAAATAGTACATACCAGCTATAGGGAGGGACTCAAGATGAACTTTTGAGACAAGGTACACCTGCACCATATTGCCCAGTCATCTAATCCAGACCGCGTAACATGACTCCTGGTGGAGTTACAAAGTAAAACACCTGGTATTAATGACTACAGATAGACACCCTCAGTCAATGCCAAACTCTGCCGGACTCAAAGGATTAACAAACCTGAGATAGCTGTTTCCTAAGAAAGGCAAATCTTGTGGATGTGCAATATTTATCATCATCTTCCCTGGTGACTGATAACTGCTGAAAGTGTCACCTTTGCTCAAAAGCTGCAGAAGGCGACAGCGACACAGGAAATCTGACCAACTTAGCTTGTCTTTAGGCCATACTAAACATGTGACCATGGGTGAAGATAAGCCTTATCCACTGGCTTATAGAACCTGAAAAAGATAAACTGAAATTTGCACAGAGCTGTTGACACATTAGATATGGTGAGCGTGTATGCTCTATCTGTGCTGTGCTTGGAAGGCAAGGAAACAGCAACGAACTAGCCTATAGCACTATGGGCAACTGAACCCTCCCCTCAAGCGCACACACACACACACACACACACGCGCACACACACACACGCAAAAAGGTATTAATAACTAATGTTCTCATTATTAGCTTCACATATGAGAACTCAGGCATAGTCTGAAAATCCCTTGGGGTC
>VWZO01018709.1:144008-161685 GCA_013396975.1 Bucco capensis | reverse complement strand
AAAGGACTGGAGAACCTCCCCTGTGAGGATAGGCTGAGACAGTTGGGGTTGTTCAGGCTGGAGAAGAGAAGGCTTTGAGGGGATCTTATAGCAGCTTTCCAGTACCTAAAGGGGGATTATAGGGGAGAGACTTTTTAAGCGGTCAGACTGTGATAGGACAAGGGGGAATGGCTATAAACTGAAGGAGGGGAAATTTAGATTAGAGATTATGAGGAAGTTCTTTCCCCAGAGAGTGGTTAGGCACTGGCCCAGGTTGCCCAGAGAGGCTGTGGCTGCTCCATCCCTGGCAGTGTTCAAGGCCAGGCTGGATGTGGCCCTGGGTGACCTGGGCTAGTGATTGGCATCCCTGCTCAGTGTGGGGAGGTTGGAACTAGATGATCTTTAGGGTCCCTTCCAACCTGGCCATTCTGTGATTCTGTGAAGATAGATTATTTTTTTTAGTGTGTTTCTTGCTGCTTTGTACAGTTTGAAAGTGCCCTTCGTTAACAAATTTCTTCCAGGATTTTTGAGGCCAAGTTTATCCCTGGTATATCATAAATTATGGGAACTGTCTGATCCTTAGTCAGAGTACAAGTGTTCTGCATTAAGATTAGTGTTAGTTTTGAAGGTGTATTACCTGATTTCTTACAGTGTCCTTCATAGAATTTCCTAGTGCTGTAAAGCCCAACATGTCTATCAGTTCCCCTTTCAATTTTCTAATACCAAACTGCATAGTTATAGGATGCTTCTTGAATTAAAAAAGTGCAAAAGTGGAGTATTTGGTTAATACATGGCAACGCTTTCTTATGTTATTGTCTAGTCATTCTGAAATTCCTCTGCAGAACCCCATATTAAAATTTTAAAGCAATATTGCTTTTAAAGGACAAATTTAAACAAACCATGTTTTTAACCACGTGTTTAACTTGACATGTTTGGTGAGATTTCACCTCGTTCTTGTGTTGCTCAATTGAAATGTAGATACTATTCACTGCAGCACAGGTTCTATGAATCATTAGAGAGTTTATGACCTCCATGCTATGCTGAGCAAGCCCATTATTTACATAATGTATAATTAATATGTATATTATGATGTGTATGATAGTAGTAAATTATATAATAAAGTACTAGAAATATAGTATGTCGTACTATAATTAGTATTGTATAGTGTATAGTTTTGTAACTCTTGTCTTGTTAAGTGCATTTCACTAAAATATATGGTATACATTTAGAACACTGAATCAATACTCTCCCTCTCTCAGGAAGAAGGAGTAATATAGTAATAAGAGAATAAAAGTGTGAATGGGGCTGTGATAAATAGGCCTGGTGAGCTTTATTTACTGTACAGTTCATTAATTTCCTGTTTGTTTTGTTTTGTTTTGCTTTGCTTTTAGACTGAATGCAAATGTTCTGGATAAAGAAACATCTCTCACTCAGGAAATTTAAATTAATGTACACAAGTTACATGCAAACGATATGCACAGTAATTTATTTTGCTATCTAGGGCCTGGTTTCTCTATTAATAGAGCAAAAATTATATTTTTTTAGATAAAACTGCTCTTGAAGTCAAACTAGAAGCCCTTTAATCTCGTTCCTTAAAAAATGTATTTACAAAACATTTATATTACATAGTCCATTCCTATTACGTATAGGAAAAACCAGATAATGTTCTTGCTGTTGAATTGAAAGTTTGATCCTTGTTCTCAGAAACAAGTATGAACTATGTAACTGAATGATTGGAGCATGTTGGGTAAATGGAATATAATCTTGTACAAATATTTTAAAAGTTTTCTGTATTTAGAAGTACGATTCTCTTGAGGAAACAGTCTTTCAGGGTAGGAGTTAATTCAAATCTAAAGCAGAGCAGCAGACTTTTCATATCCCCCCACACTGCTGAAATGTTGATTGATTCAGGAGCTAGTCTGGAAAGTGATGATGTTGACGTTAAAAAAACCAACTTATTTGCCCTTAGTAAAATAGACAGGAAAGGGAACCCCATTGCAAGGTCTAGCCCCAACAGAGATGTCATACAGAAGATGAGTGATTGCTGATGAGGAAAGAGTGCTTGATGGTTTTATGATAGATTTTTGTTGTTTATTCTCATTCTGAGCGAGTCAAGAGTTTGTCAGGCAGGAAGGAAGACCATGGAGACCTCCTGCAAAGATGAAGCCTGTTGTTAAGTTTCTTTTAAAATTTAAAAGAAACAGAATGGTGGGTCATTTCAATATTGAATCATGTTTTGTAATTTAAGTTTTAGAGGAAGTGACGACTTTTTTTTTTTTCATATTGTTTTATAGCAGAAAGAATGGAAATAGCATGTTTTTTCCTGAGAAAAGAGCAAACACAATCCATTCCTTCCATATGTCCTGCTGTGGGGGTGCTAGTATTTCTAGGGCTCAGCTCCTTAATGCCTTGGTATCCCTGGACAGAAAAGTACACAACCATCATTATTATAAGTAAACTGTACCAGCTTTTTATTTCTCTTTGTTATTTTTGCAGTCTTCTAGGAATGTGCTTAGAAGCACTTCTGCTTCTCAAGATGATATATAAAGAAGTGATAGGTACCATAAAGTTTTCAGAAGAAATACTGCTTAATTTTTTTCTGGTTTTACTGTATCCGTAGTGATTTAAGGTTTTATTTTAAGCTCTTCAGCTTTGAAAATAGGACTGGAGACATTTCTGATAAAATGCACCCCTTTTTTTTTTTCCTTTTTTTTTAAATTACCATCTGAAGGTCTTACCTGAGATGGGAACACTTCTGTGCTCATGCTTTGCAAGTGAGTCAGGAAACCTCTCCAGCTACTCGTGCACAAAGCAAGTGCTCCAAGAGGCTCCTGTCAATAGGATTCAAACACAAACACACAAAACCAGAAGATGTGGCCCACACAACAGCCCAAGTCCCTTTGTCTCTGGAACTCTTCTAATTGAAATCTGTAAAATGCCAAATTCATTATTGCCTCTCCATTGTGTTTTCAGGCAGAGGCCTGCTTGGTATCAGCAGCATGCAATTAGGCAGATAGACATCCTTTAGTGCTGGAGAACCATTCTTCCTGGAGTTTATTGTTTGTTTGGTTGTGTTCTGTTGTTTGGTGGTAGGATTTTTTTGTTTGTTTGTTTTATTTTGTATTGTTTGTTTTTATGTAGTCCCAGACTACAATTCCCTGTATCTTTTACTTCCTATTCTGGAAATACTTTCATAGTCGGAGGCTCGCAACTCATAGTCTCTATGGTGTTCTCAGAGCATAAGGTTTTCAACATGTCTTATATTTTAAACCTAGATAATTCTGCAAAGTGAGAAAAGTCAAAGGTTAGCATGTCTTGTCTCTCCTTCACATAGTTTCTTGGGGTGGGGAAAACAGAGCTTCCAGAAGAGGTGGAGAAAAAGATTTGGTCAAGGACACAGAACATTTGTCTATTTGCCCTTCAAATTGCCTCTTGCTTCCTCTGAAAGGATATATTTCAGGGCAAGTAGATTGACTCTACTGAAATTATGGGTATGGGATGGCAGTTTTTCACCTAAATGAAGTCATCTAGATGTGAGAAACAAGTAAATCACACTGCTAATCTAGCTTGCCCCTCTGTTCTTCCAGCAAGTTCTTCTGACTGAGATGACCTTAAGTCTACTGTGGGTTTGTGTGAAGAGGTAATATTGACAACTTCAGTCAGAAAAAAAGTGCCAAGCATTTGGATATGTAAGTTAACTGGGTATCTTAGCTATTTAAAGAAGTGATACAGATCTTCCCTACAAAGTTTGCCCCCTTTATATTCTAAAACATCACACCTACCAGTTAAAGAATCTTTTCTGGTTTGTATCCATCCATGATAGATGGATACAGTCTTTCTCATAGCTTTCTTTGAAATGCAATGAAAAGTTGGTAAATTCAACATTTCATGGTGTTTGATCCATGTTCTACTGCAGAATGTAAACTCATAATCGACTTCCATCTGCAAGGTAGCATAAGAAATCCAGTTGTTCTCTATGTTGTATCTTCTTTGTGGGATTGTGAAGTTTTAGAAAAATGTGGTATTGAAGAACTGTTTTTTATCACATCTTATTATGTCATCAGATTTTGTATTTCATTAGGCTTCTCCACATTTTGGTTCCATCATTGTTCCAGAGTTCAAGGGGAAAAATAGCCAGAGAAGACTGAGAAATATAAAAGGCAAATATGGACAAAATAACCATCTTAAGCCAAATGTTGGTGGGAGGTGCTATGCATAATAGGGTAATCCGATGGTCCTACAATAAAACAATCACATGATAGAGGATAGAGAAAAGTCACAAATGGTGGGAAAGTCTTCTATAAAGGACTTCAAGAACAAATGCAATTACCAAAGGCATTATTAATTGTGGAGAAAAGCACTTTGACCAGCCTTTCCTGTGATTTAGAATGCTTACCAATGGAGTGCACAACATGCCAAGCCAATAAAAACCAAAGGCTATAAAAATATTAGCAGAGGGAGGGAGGAGCTAATGTGCTGTGCTTCAGCCATCTACAAGGACAACTCTTCAATAGGAAATCTTCCTGACAAAGTCACAAGACTATTTATGTGGGGCAGGCACAGTCTGAAAATCCCTTGTGGTCTCCTGTGGCCCCTGGTGCCATAACTGTGCCAACAGCAGAGGGAGCATTAGACTCATTGCCCACGGGAAAGTGTGGGGAGTGATACCCATGTTCCTATAATCCTTGGATGGGTAGGATGAGCTCATTAGCCTTCTGGCAGTCATCCTAGGAGAAGGACAACTCTGATTCCAAACCCGGGCAGATGGAGCTCGTTTAGCCCTGTAAGGCCTTCCAGCTAAGAGAAGGACACTCTAATAAAACCTGTGTCCTAAGGACCTCGCTGCCACCATCCAAGCTTGCTAGGCCCTGGCAGATGAACCTTAGGACTAAAGGGTGGGTCCAGCTCTGCGCATGCTGTGTCTCACCTAAAAGAATCCATAGTGCAGGCTCGAGGGTGCTATCTGCTATCCTCTTTTTATCAGCACGCTTGGAAAAGGCGCTGAGGAGGAGTGTGGATGGAGCCCTCCCTGGAGCTTCGTTCGCGAAGCGTAGCCATACATTTATGTGGGGCCAAGAGTGGGTTTGTGAATCCCTGAAGTGTTCCATCATGTTAAGACCTGTGCTGATAATATAAGTGCTGTGTTAGTTTTTACTAGCTAGAAACTGTATTTTTATTTATCTCATAATGTCACAATGATATATGACTGTCTTTGCAAGACTAAATATATATATATATATATGTTTGTGTGTTTGAGGATATTTTTGCTAAATGAAACTGAATCTAAGAAAGAGTTCTTTGAGAAATATATATTAATTGGGCAGCACAATATTGTCCCTAGTTCCACTGGCTAGAAATCTAGCAGCTCTATCATGTATGGCTTTTAAGCTTCTTTCACAGCTGGTATCCAATCCTGATCCAAATACATACATTCTATTTAATATTTGAGTGAATAAGGTCAGCATTTTCATGGGTGAATTGTCCCATGTAGCCTGGGGCCAATTTCTGTGCTAAAATTCATATCCTTTAACAGTCTTACTATAGGGCTGGCTATACAAAAAGCTCATTGTTTGCAAACTGCAAAGATAAGCCTACCAGTTCATGAACAAAAATAATTTTTATCTCTGCTGCACAGCCTTCAGCAGAAGCATATTCTCAGAACAACAATTTTTCACTGCAAAATAGTAAGTGGGCCTGGGGACTGGCTGTAGTGCCCTCTAGAAAAAGAAAATTTCAGAAATGGCTGCTTACTGTTGGCTAAGAGCTCCAGCTTATGTTCAAAATGCCCCTCATGGTTCCTTGCAAGAGACCCTGCCTGCTAGCCTGAAAACCCAGACACTTGCCATTATATATCTCACGGAGCCCATTATTTTATCTTAGTGTGCAATCAGACAAAGTGAGAGAAAAACACACAAAACTTTATGAAGACTGAGCCCACATGAGCCACATTTGATATTTTGGCAGTAGGCTTTCAATTTTCCAGCTGTGTCAAGTCAAGAAACATCTAGGGAAAGAAACTAGTGCATAATTAAATGTTCCTTTTTGTTGGTTTTTTCCCCCCACCTTGGAGACGTGTCAGTTTCTTGCAAGTGAGATTTCTTGCCAAACAGGTTTGTTTAAGTTCTCACCATTCTACTGATTACTAACAAAACATTTCAGCTTTGAAATACCAAGCCAGAAGAAGAGTTATATAGTGGGGAAAGGGAAACAAGGATGCAGCACTAATATTTATTTTATCACTGTTGAGGTCGCTTTGTCAGTGCTGCTAAATGGCTCCTGCTATTGGTATTAGCATTTCAGTCATGGGTCCTCCTTCTTTGTGTCCTACTCCTGGTTATGATTTGTGTCATTTTCTCTGTCCATTAGGCAAGATCATTCTCCTGTCATTTTCCCACTCATCTTACTTACAACACAGTCAGAATTGTTCCTCACAGAGACAAGTGAAGTTATTATAGGCAAGGGACAAAGAAAATGTTAATAGTGGAAGTTCTTGGACTGAAACTTGTCTTAATTATGATATCTTTTCTTGAAAGCAGTAGACACCAGAAGGCTGAAAAACCTTTAGTGAAAAGTCCAGTATAATTGTGGTCTGACAGATCCTTGAGGAGAAAATACATGTTATTTTCCTTTCCTATCAGTTGGGCTGGTTAATTTTTATATTTCTGCTCCCTTAAAAGAAAGCACTGGTTTGTACTACCTGAGTACTGTGACTTCTTAATCTATACGTAGGTCTTTACTGAAAAAAATTGTGATGATGAAAGCTAGGTCGTGGTACTGGAAACTCACTTGTGAGCTTAAAGTTACTCACAGTTCATGCAGTATTTACAGAGACAAAGTTTACAAATTATTTCTGAAGTAACGACTACAGCTTTCTCTCTCGCCAAATGTCACACACAGTGGCTACACCCATATATGTCATATATGTGCCAAAAAAACGTTTTTCAGGGGGCAGCAAATGCAGCAAATGGTAAATCTAGTGAACAGTTTTAGCTGAAATAAGGGATGAATATTGACATTTTGAAATACATGAAAAGATCTGTTCTGAACTGTGAAGACATTTTCTCCTTGTTTGTTTGTTTGCATTTTTTTTTTGTTTGGTTGGTTGGTTGATTTTAAAACCCTTTGGGTTTTTTTTATTGTGCAATCTAAGAAAAATAAAGAGTTACATCAAAACAGTAACTTTTCTCAAAATGTAGTGGTTTTAGAGTCTTTAAAAAAACCCCAAAACCTAAAGACCTGTCTTTTCCACCTATGTTTTCTTCTTAATTTAAAATATTTGTTTGCTCAACAGAGAGACAAAAGCTGTTTTTCCCTGCAGGCCTATGCTGTCATTCACACTAAAAGCTATCTTTATTGTATGTCTTCCTGAACACAAAGCCAAAAGATTAAAACCAGAATCTATGTGAGACAAATAACTGCTTTGTTTTACTAAGCTATCTAATGCTTAGCAAAAATGTAACAGAAACTGTATTTTGCATTTTTGTACTGTATCCTATAAGTGGTCAAAGAGAACATTGAAGTTCTCTTACTTTGCAAAATTTATCTGTAAATGTTCAGCCAGATGCTCTGTTAGTGCCTTCTAACTCCTGACCTTATATTCAGATCAGGTTTTTCTTGGGATCCCGAGGAGAAAGAATTGCCAAGGACGCAGATTTGATTTTTACAATTCCATTAATAGGTTGAGACTAGCAGAGATGTCTAGGAGAGCTAGACATTTCTTTTCCAGAAAAAATGAACCTTCAATTCAAATTGTCAGAAAATGTGTTTTCAATCCATTTTAAAAAAGATCTTTTTCACATGTAAAAAAAAAAAAATAGGGAAGACTCTAGTGTTGGTAATATTTTTTTTCTTCATTTGTTTTATATGTTTTCTACAAGGAACAGAAACCTGAAGCTTGTCACCACAAACTGCAAAGACGGCCTAAGTCAGTTCGGGCTATGAACAACAAGTGGGGGGAATATATCCACGAAAATAGTCAGGAGAGGCATTTCTGCCCACCAAAGAAGAATTCCTCTTCACCAGCTGTGATATCATTTAACAATGACAGCTCTCTAGTTTGTAAGTGCAGCATGTGTTTTCAATGCCTTATTTGCAACTGTTCTCTGAAATAATGATTTAAGGTCGCATCTTACTCACTCGATCTGCTCGTAGTTTCTCTTCCTGTGATGAGACAACTGGCATGAGTAAGGTGAATAGGCTTGTGTCCTCCAAAGGAAAGTTCCCAGTGTTTCAGATCTTGGACTTATCCTTAGTAAGAGTTAGGGATAAACATTCTCCATGGGTTCCCTGGGTCAGCCACATCTGTCTTTGAAGAGGCCACAGTTGGTGACAAGGTATTAGATGAGAGAGTGGTTTCTGTATTTATAAACCATCCCTAATGTTTTGCTCTGAAAGCATCACAAATACCTGGTGAACAACATTTTACAGGAACTGCTTTGAGAAGGGAAGGGACTGAAGACATTCCCAGGAACTTTCTTACCTCTTCTTCCACCTACCCCTGTTAAATCTTAGTCTTACAGCAGCTAGCATGTGTCTGATGAAAAGCTACTAATGTGTATGCTCATCTTGCACCAAGTGAGATGTAGCTGGATATTTACATGGCTTAAGGAATGCTTGGTCTTTCTCAGGGTGAAGAAAAATAAAGTCACCAGCCTCCCCCCCAAAAGAAAAGGAAAATGATGTATTGCTCCCAGACATCTGCAGCAAGCCTTGCAGCATTTCTTGCTTGTTTGGTTTATTTATTTTTTTTATAGCATTCTAAAATTTGGTTCTGGTTATTTTATTTCCAAAGCCTTTGCCCCTAAAGAGGCAAATAACCGTTTTTATTTAAATAAAAATATGTACATAGGGACATCTGTGCATAATTTTTAAAGAGCATGGTACAGGAGAAAGCAGGTTAGTTTGGGACAGGCTGGAACTACATGCTGACAGCAGGAGATGTGAAGAGAGCTATTGTCTTTGTTAAAAATAAATACACGAAGGCTGGAAGACATTCTTCCATTAAATTGGAAACAGCATTATCCAAGGAGTTTGCCATATTCAATGAATCACGTAGCTGTAAAATGATTTTTCCATGATAAAATTTCATTTTAGGGCTCAGGGAAGAGACATCAGAACAAATCTGATTCTTGCCCTGAGTGGAAGGAGGTGAGGATATTTTTGAATAACAGGTTACCATTTATGAAAGCCTTCAATAAGGATGAAGGGGAAGGAAGTTTGCTTTGCCAGTGAAAGTGAAAATATCACTGAAGACCACTGCTCTTCTGGGGACTCAGCCTGCAGAAGAGGAAGTCTACCTGCCAAACATGCAGTGATCTGCAAGCTACAGATGAGTTTTTGTTGCTCCCTATCGTTATGGGAAGGTATATTTTTCTGTATGAAATAAGGCCAATGCTCTTTCAGTGTAGTAACTGCTTTCTGATATGGAAGGACCTGGTCATTAATGAGTAGATGCCAAATTGCAAACAGTACTGAAAAGTCATTGATTTGAGAGACTGGGATTTTTTCAAAGGGTGTATATTATCTTATTACAAAACAAAACCTGCTGAAGTGAATGGGTTCCTCAGTGCTAAAGGGGGTCATTAGAGGGGATAGGTTCTCAAGAAAAAAAACGTTTGAAAACATTTACATTTAGAAACATCAAGGCATTTTGTTGCAAGTTTATATTCAGCTGTGGTGATTGAGAAGAATTTTGATCCAGACGTGCATTGCTTTCATGAGTTGGACAACACAGCCCACTGAGTCTCCTATTATTTAATTCCATGTACAATGAGAAGGAAAACTTGTTCTTTAACAAATATGTATCTGCAAAGAAGCCCAGGACATGAGAGAGATGTCAGATTCCATGATAACTCAATGAGTTATCATGAGTATATTATCTATATATGAGTATATTATCTAGAGCACAATGGCTCTAGAAACACTGAGCTTTGTACTTATCTTAGAGTGTTTATTTCGCTATACTCTTTTATAGAGTTTTCTGAAAGCACTATATGCCTTTGCCAACCTTTTGTCTATAGAGAATGACTTTAACAAATAAATATACATAAAAGAGTGCAAATACAGAAAGTTTCTCTCTCCCCCCCCCTCCCCCTCCTAAAACCCACAAGAAATATAGTCCAGTTGGGGTAGGAAGAAAGGTGAGCTGAGCTGAGCTGGTGGATGGAGCAGAGCAGATGAGAGGAGAACCTCCCTCAACCTCCTGGCCACATTCTTCTTGATGCATCCCAGGATGCCATCAAACTTTTTTGGCCACAAAGGCATATTGCTGGCATACGGTCATCCTGCTGTCCACCCAGACACCCAGGTCTTTTTGCAGTGAACTGCTTTCCAGTAGATCAGCCCCAAACCTGTACTGGTACATGGGGTTATGTCTCCCTAGGCGCATCACCCTACACTTGCCCTTGTTGAATTTCATGAGTTGTTTCTCTGCCCAGCTCTCCAGCCTGTCCAGGTGATGCTGTATGGAGGCACAGCCTCCTGTGTGTCAGCCATTCCTCCCAGTTTTCTGTCATCAGCAATCTTGCTGAGGTCACACTCTAATCCTTCATTCAGAAACTCATTCCCATATATATGAATTTTTATTTGTTTTCCTTGGCCTTGAAGAAGTTACTACACAAACCAAGACCTGTGCAAGGCTGTGTAGCAAAGTTGAGCTGAGACATCGTTAGAGCAGCTTGGTAGCTAATGCTTCTGTCCACAATATAGAATGTTGTAATAACACTGGCAACTGCTAGCCACATTTTTGTTAGAGGATTTCATGAATCTGTTTTCATCTGATAATCTCCTCTCCAAATATGAGTGCTTGAATATGAAATTATGGGACCAGGCAAGGTAGGTTGGCCAAGTATAAGCAGCTGATCATCTGTCCTTTAGATTGCATGAAGATATTCCAGTTCTTTACCCCAATAATTACCAAAATTTCACTTTTTGGCTACTTCTTGCTGATTAGAAGAATTCCTCTTTTTATTAGAGGGTAATGCTCACTGGAAAATATTACCTTTGATGCATACCCTTTGTACACATACAAAGGTATGGGCTCTTATTGCCTTCTACCACGTGCAAAATGTAATTTGGGATCATGGGACAGAGTTCTGTAAAAATAGGACCTCAGTGCTGAGAAGTTAGTTAAAACAGTGATCAGGATATCAAGCATTATCAGGGAACAATCTAAAAGCAGGTGTGGTTTCCATGCATACTGCAGTTTGAATACGATCGTCACATCATCTCAAGGGGGATCTAGGAGAAGAGGTATGGATGAGGGGGGCAAACTTGGGCAGAGGTACGAAAGACTTCAGCTTGCTGTGAAGCTGAAGAGGCTGGTCTCTTCAGCTTTGGAAAGAGAGAGGAGAGAAGGTGTAATAGAAGTATATAAAACCATAAATTATATAGACAAGTGCCCTCCTGCTGCATTTCATCTCATGCTTTTGCTGTATTTTCTTCAAGTAGTGATGGAGGGAGGACAAGGGCCTTTGTGAAACTCAATATGGTGTCTCTCTCCTTTCTTACTCCTTCCCAGCCAAGTACTGCTCTTCCAGCAGTGTGTGGGGGTAGGTTTTAGTTAATATCTCTGAGCCCTGGCTTCCATTCCTGCCCCAGCAGCCTTGCCCATCCCATATGTCTTGTCACAGCCAAGTACTACCACAGCACCTGCCAGTTTGCAAATAAAAAGAGGCATTTCTTTTTCTGTACACTTCCTGTAACTTCTTCATGTAGAATTTTCCCAGGCCTGCCTCTTCCTCAAACTTGAGTCTTTCATAATAGCATCTGCTNTCAGGCACCCAGCAATAGGACAAGGGGGCACGGGCTCAAGCTCTGCCAGGGGAAATTTAGGTTGGAGATCAGAAAAATGTTCTTTACAGAGAGAGTAATCAGGCATTGGAATGGCCTGCCCGGAGAGGTGGTGGATTCACCATCCCTGGAGATTTTTAAACAAAGATTGGATGTGGCACTGAGTGCCATGATCTAGTAAATGGATTAGGGTTGATGGAGGGTTGGACTTGATGATCTCGGAGGTCTTTCCAGCCCGATCGATTCTGTGTTTCTGTGATTCTGTGCTTGGATGAAATGAGATAAATCCTTATTTGTGTGAAACAAGAGCAATAAACGGATGTCACATTCTGTGTAATACTCAAGGCTTTAATTGCTTCCTCCCTCTTAAAAGGGAGGGGAGGTGGTTGTGATAACAGGCTGTTTATCTTGCATTGGTGAGCAATTAGCCTGAGAAGGTGCTTGGCCTGACAATTTTCTGATTGGGAGCCAGGCTGCAAGGGAAAGCCCTTTTGTCGCAGTGCATTCTCTTGCTGCTGTTAACCCACACCCTTTGATTGATTCTTACCCGTACAGATTGTTACCAGAGTGAGATTTTCTGCAGTAGTGATAGTGAAAGGCAGAGGGGACCTGGTTTATTTCTTGCTGATTTTCAAATGAGAGAATAACCAAGAGGGAGGGAGCAGTACGTGGATGTGTTTCTTTGGGAGCGTTCAGCTTCGAGTACAACAGCTCTTTCTCTAGTTGCTACGTCTGAACAGGGCGTATCCAGCATCCAGGGCTATCCTTGCTTAGGCTACATTCAACCACAGGAGAAAGGGTCACTGCAAATAGGATGACATCAGTTTTTCTTAAATTCCTTAAGTGTCCTGTTAGCTTGGCTGAACATGAATTTGACAGTTAACAGAGGGCTTTCAAAAGCAAAGAAAGCTGGAAGGAGACATAAGGCCATGGTATTAGATCTTTCTCCCTGTTTCACGCTTGGAAGTACCTTACTGATGGATATTGCACTGTTTTCCACTTGTTCCAGCAGTTTGTTGTCTAAGAAGGTTGAAAATATTTACAAGACTTAGGACACCATGTCATAAGTCCATTGATGATGTACTCCAGGTGACATCAGCGACCAAGGAGGGGAAAAAAATTCAGTGTGAAATTGTGTTGTACTAAACCTTTAAAGGAAGCAAGGTAAAGCTGCCAAAAGTTTGAAGACCTTTCATTTTTTCCAAAAGCAACTCTGAAAAGAAGCTCAGAGGTTCCTAAGGTTCAGGTTAACTATTTTCATGAAAATGAAGAATAATCTTAATTAAAGGTAATGAAAATATTTATGATGAGCAAACACATTAAAGAAATGCAGAATCTTTTTTGCCATATAATAGCAGATGAATAGTGAGTTTCTTTAAATACAAGTTACTTAAGGTGAGAGAAAATGTGTGACAATTTTTCTGGAATTTCTTGCTATATGTTTATCAGGTGTTTCCTAGAAGGGCAATGTTGGGTTAAGGGATTCAGCTTTAGAAATTAGGGTTGTAAAATATTGAGTATCACTTCTTTGGCAATACATGTATAGATCAGAATCATTCAAGCTGAGCATTTGATTTGCAAGTTTACTCTGTTGATGTTTTATGTTCACATATAGCACTCTACAGTTGTCACTCTGAGAAGCTTTCAGTGATACCTTCAGTCACAGTTGGGTCACATGTGAATGAGGACCTGAGACATATGTAAAAGGTGTTCAAGGGGTATGGCTTAGTCCATTTTTGAAAGTAGTGTGGACAGAACAGCTGTAGAAAACTTCCTACTTAAAGTATGGTTTGTATAGGAAAAACTGTTGTCTTTGGTAGAATAGGTACCATCTATAAAATGAAATGTAATAGGGATGAGCCAATCCATTTTCTGCTAAGGTAGCAGCACTTACGCCAGAAATCTGACACCATAATAATGCTACAATACTTTGAAATCGCTGCTCACATGAATTAATCAGTAACTGAATTAAACAGGACTGTAAATAATTTCCAAGTAAATTAGTGGATTTTTAAAAAATGTGATTAAAGACTCCTGAAATACTTACTTTCAACTAGATTCTGTTTGCAGTTACTGCTGCAGGATCTTTGCTTTGTCAGAACTGAAGCCTAGCTGCTTTAGGTCATTTTTGTATTTCCTTAAGCCAGTAAAACTACCAGTAAGAAAATAGATGTAAAAAAGTTTCTCCACAAGAAAAAAGTTAATTAAATATGCACTATTCTGCTTGAAACTAGTGACTAGGCACATGGATTTGAGATGCAGTTTAGGGAACAAAAAGTAGCTTATTAAAGAGGATAAGTAGACATAATGGGATGGAATGAAGAAATGGAGGCTTTGGGATATGTATCAAGAAAAAGATCTTTCTAATGGGGAGGATAGGCTGAAAATAATCATTCACAGAAGGCATTGCTCAAGACAACTTAAACTGATGGGACAAAAAAGCCAAGAAAAGACTGAGCAAATACAGCTGAGATTTTCTGTCTCGTTACATACATCGCTGAAGAGTGCAAAAAGGGAAATGAGAGTTGAACATTTTTGAATGAAAACACCAAATCCAGTACTCATGCTCCCAGGGAAACCAAGATCTAGCTTCTAAAACAGATTCACATGCAAGGCCTAAGGACTCTGGCACCCAACATGGATGTGAAATCATGAGTTTTGCATCCTGACTCCTACCTCGGAAGCTGAGCTTTTTAACACCATCCTGCTGGGTAGAATTTCTCAAGAGATGGAGGCTCAAACAGCAGCTTACTTGATATAGTGATTGAGAGGAGATATCTTTTTGCATCCTTTCCTTCCCCAGGAGTGCTGAGCTTCTTTCTAGAGCAGCAGCCCAGTTTCAGAGGTGAGGTCAGGGGATGCTCTTACCTCTGGACAGCCTAGTTATTGGTGCAGGTTTCTGGCAGGACCATCAGGTAACTTTCTTGTTGAGCATTGAATCCAAGTCCTTCAGCTTCAGATGGATGACTGCTCAGTTTTTGAGACTTTTGCCACCCAAAATGTTACTCAGTCATCACATGTATTTAGTAGAAATAAAAAGGATCTCTTCCTGTCCACATTAGGTGCCCATGGTTTTGTACACAGAAGACCATGAGATTCATGGCCAGATCAGACTGGAGATGGGGTGAGCGGAGTTAAGGTGAAGTTGTAGCTGAGTGTCTGCATGGAAATAGGACTCTTAATGTAGACAATGCCTCAGGCTAAGGCTGGAAGCACACAGTGAGGTTAGTTGCTGCCAGGACTAAATGACAGCCAAGTGTGAGAGTTTTTTTTGGCTGAGTAGTCTTAGATCAGCTAGCTAAGTTGTACTGGAGAGTGTTATCATTTCTCCCCAGAAGGAACACAGGAAATGAGAAAGACTTGTCTCAGTGCATAGACTCTCCAGAGTTGTCCACACTGAACAAAACCACAAAGTTTTGAGTTTCAGCTGAAGTTTTTCTTAAAGTTTGATTGACTGTGTGAAATGACCCATATAATGCCTGCTGAACTTTTTTTCTCAGGCAGAAGGGAGAAGAAGCATCTGTTCTCTTACACATATTAATGTGCAAGTATCTCTATTTCCTGACTGACACACCTGTAACTATGCAGGCATTTGATCTGCCTTGGTCAAGGAGTCCCTGTGGTTGTTAGACTGTGAATCCAGTGGGATTCAGCCATGTCATCCTTCATGGATTTGAAAGAATTTAGAAAAACCTCTATCATAAACAAATCCCTTCCTTGTCTCTATTATTCTTGATTAGGCTTTTTAGTGGGTTGTGTTGCACTTCCCCACAAAGCCTGCTAAGACTTTTTTCCCTTCAAGTTTGAAACAAATGGAAGTTATGTAGATACAACCACACACAATGTGTTGGAAAGCTGCACGCCCAACTCTTTGAGGCTGAATTGAAATGGGTTTGTTAGAACAAAGAAGTAGAGACACAGCTAAATCCTGAACACTGGAGCTGCACCATGCCCAATTTTTCTCTCAGTCTGTTCCTAGCCTTGTCAGGGTGTGTGGACATGGAAGGGGTGAGCAGTATGCAGATGTCAAGGTCTGCCCTGTTGAGTGGTTTATTACTCAGTTACTGAAAAGGTGATGATAGGCGTGAAAGCACTTGTTAATGAGAAAACAACAACAAAAAACACCCTGCAAAACCTAACATTTCCAGGAAGATAGCTGCAGGGTGTCTTACAGACTATAACTTTGTCACCATTTTTCCTTCTCTGTGCATTTTTGAAGAAGTTATTTCTTCTTATCAGTTTGTATTCATTGAAAAAAAAAATCAAAGAAGCTGGTAGAAAATGTTCTATCATGAGTTTTTAGTAGAGGTTTTCACACCTTATTACAGTGGGTGTTCAGCACAAATTTCAGTGTCACTAAGGAGAAAGGAACACAATTATTTCCACCCCTTTTTGGCGCATGTATGTGTTTCTACTTCTGACTATTTGGGCTCTTTATTTGAATTGGAAATAAAAAGAAAAATATTTTCAAATTTCTTCTGTGCCTCCCATCTAGGGTACTCAACATGAAATAGTACCATTTTCATTGTCATAATTGCTTATCTCTTAGGAGCCATGTTGAAAATGTTACTGTCTAGTCTGAGAGAGAGGAGAAGGTTCCTTCTGTTCACCCTAATATAATTTCAAAAACACCTCTGTGGAGGGTTGGGATAGGAAAGGAACACAGCAATGCAAATTCACCTTCATGTTTAGATTAACAAGAAAATATAAGGGTGGAATCCAGCAACTCCTGAGAAAACAACTGTTCAGGCAGAAAAGGTTACTTGCTCTTGGTCTTCATCACCTCTCCATCACAGGCTAGCAGTGAAATAGTTCATCACATCTGGAATGGTATGGTATGGTTGTTCCTGAAGTCACTTTAGATAAATTACTCTGATTGGGTTGAGAAGTGTAAACACACCTCAGTAACCTGGCTGTTCCTAATGGTTAAGCAAAGTCAGATGAATAGCCAAAACAAATTAGAAGCACTCAGAAGAACAGTCATGTTGTCAGCAAATTTAGCAAGGGGGTGGCAGAGCTGAGTTTGTGGATGTCTTAGTATGGATATCGACTTGCAGAGCAGGTTCTAGAGTCTCTGTCTGCAGTCTAAGGGTGAGATTTTTCTCAAAGACCAGTGTTAAATTCAAGGTAACCCTCCTTAGATCCTCGCATTTATTTCCAGATCTTTGGTTTCCCTGAAGTGATACCAACTGCATTGCATGACAAAATGACAAGAAGTTTGATAATAAACATACATACATAGACTTCCTACACTCAGCTAAACTTCCCTTCCTTCCTCTCTCCCACTTGTTGGATTTTGTTTTTTTTTTTTCTTTTTTTTACTTTGTCAAAGGCATTCAACTGGGAGAGCTTCATGTGTTTCTTTTCATTGGTGAGTGTGGCCTTAGAGATATCTTCTAATTTAGACATCTTTTTGCTATTTTAAAAGAGATTGAGAATTAAGTCCTCTAATGACAAATTGTTCTGGCTCAGTGAGGATCCTTTCTAACTGTAATACTGGGATAATATAGAATCATAGAATCATAGAACAATCCGAGTTGGAAGGGACCCACAAGGATCATCAAGTCCAACTCCCATTAGGCACAGGACAAAACCCCAAGATCACACGAGGTGACTAAGGGCATTGTCCAAGTGTCTCTTAACCTCCACAAGATTTGGAGCCATGACCACCTCCCTGGGGAGCCTGTTCCAATGCTCCACCACCCTCTGGGTGAAAAACTAACATCCAGCCTGAATTTCCCCTGGGACAGCTTCATACCATTCCCCTGTGTCCTGTCACTGTTCACTAAAGAGAAGAGCCTAGCCCCTGCTCCTCCCTCTCTGGTGAGGAGGTTATAAACTGCTATGAGATCCCCCTCAGTCTTCTCTTCTCCAGACTGAACAGGCCAAGTGATTTCAGCCTTTCTTC